>CM016624.1:127764415-128038236 GCA_005393395.2 Gossypium australe | reverse complement strand
TAAAATAATATAATATAAAACTTATTTACTTAAGCAAAACGTAGTAAATAAAAATGTTTCTCCAAACGCCCACCCAAAGACTCGAACCCAAAACTTTGAGGTTCATTATCATTCACTCAACCACCAAACCAGCTAGACCATTCTAACACTTAAACACACAACTAAATACAATAGCACACCTTTTTCTCATACCCTAACCACTAGCATCAAAACTTCTAACCCCAAAATCCAAGGTGTTACATGTGTTGTTTGACAAATATTATATTTTAAAAAAATATTAATATACAATAAAAACTCTTTGAATCTGAAGAAATTATTCTGTGAAATATAAAGAAAAAAAAAAATAGAAGAGTAATAAAGAGATAATAAAGAAATAATGCGGAGAAATATAATGTAGATCACTTTATTAATTGATAAAATCTCAAGAACAAGTTATGAAGATGGAGATAGGACATTAATGAGAAAAAGAGTGGATTTCATCTCCATTTGCAACAACAATCCATATGTGCTAGCGTAATTCCTACGCAGGTACCTCCCTTGGGGAAACCTTGGGCAACACCGTCATGGAAACTGTTTTCAACTGTTGAACAAGGACCCAAGCAATGTGGTATATGTAAAGGATTCACTGCCATCGCCCCTGAAATTCATCATACAATATTTCACCAATCATTAAACAGATACGAATAATATTTCAAGACTCAATTGAGATATATAGATGATAAAGAGATCAGTGTTTACCTAAATTTAATATTAAAATCAATCATACTATTCTCAAAATTTGTTGAACCATAAGATATGCAACTTTTCTCTTTGCCATTCTTTCTCTCTTAATGCTTTCAATTATATATTTTAATTTGTTAAAAACAAAGAAATGCATCCTTTTTATAAGAGGTTTTCAAGCAAGAATAAAAAGTTGTAGATATTTTTTAAGGTCAAACTTCTCTTCATTATTTTTTATTCTATAACTATTCGGTATAAATTTAATTGCAAAGTGTGACTTACATAATTCATGGAGATGGTGATAATAAATGTATAGAAAAGCAATGGTGATAATCTTAAACTTACTCCAAATCTGTACTTCTATTCTTTTATGATTTTTTACCTTTTTTTTGGAAGATAGACAGATGTATTACCTATTTAGTACTTTCTAAGTTCATGTATTTTTCGTAGATTTAGAATTTAGTTCATTCACTTTTATTTTTATTAATTTATTCATTCTATTCTTTAGATTTCAAAATTTTGGTCAAACTATTAATAGTGTTAAAATTATTCTGATAAATTTATATTGATTATAGCGTCATTTTTTTAATTACATTGTTAGAAAGTGATTCTTTTTTTTTTAAATTTTAAAATGTCACACTAATAAATTTGACCAAAAAAAAATATTAACTATGGTAACAGTTGAACCTGAATTTTGAAATTTAAAAAGTAAGACTAAATTCTTGGAAATAAAAGTATAGAGATTAAATTCTAAATTTGTAAAGAGTACGGAACCCTATATCATATTTTAACCTAATATAAATTATAGACTTTTTAATTTTATGTATTACAAAGTATGGTACATACAAATATGGTAAGTAATTTTAGGTGGATAGCCTATATTCTTGATACAAGCAGTCATGTGTCATAAATTTTAATTAATTAATTAACTTTTTTAAGAATTCATATATTATAATAATTTTTTAAATATTCTATTTTTAATTACTATAATTAATGTCAAATAAAATTATTTATTTGGACTCTTGAATATAATTAAAATATATTAATTTATTTAAAAATTTAATTATTATAATAAAAAAATCAATCATAATTAAAGTATTTTTAATGTATTCATTATACAATATAAATCTACTCCATATAATTAATGAAAGCAATATTATTTAAAATGAAAATTAATTAACATAATTAATGTATAGATTATTTTGATAATTTAAATATAGTATTAATAAAAATTTCTATTTGTTATTACAACATAAGACTATAAACACTACTATATTTTAAATTAAACTCTTCACTTTTTGTTATTATTTTTATTTTCTTAACTATCAATAAATTGAAAGTTAGAGTCGTGTGACCCAAACTCCTATTAAAGAAATGATACAAGTAGAATCCATATAAAACTATTCTTCTTCTATTTGATATTGATTGTACAAGTAGAATCCGTGTAGAACTTCTTTCCTTCTTTTTGACATTTATTAGAATAATGTTTTTCAAACTATAAATAGAAGTAGTTGAAACTCCTCTTATATTATTTGAATTTCAAAATTAGTAAATTTTTTTCTCCTCTGCCTGTGTGTTTTTCCCAAAAAGTTTCCACGTAAAATCTGTATGTTATTATTTTTTTTCTTATTGCTTTGCTATCATTCTATATTACCATTATCGACGTTCAGTTTTACATTGACCATAATAATTTGTAGATAATATATCATTAATACAAAAAATTATATCCTTAAACATTGTTTTTGGTAAGTCACTATCTTTCACTTTTGACTGGTAATATTCCGATCTGAAGTCAATTCTAGAAAAAATTGAAGCTCCCTTCAATTGATCAAACAAATATTCAATACACAGCAAGGGATATCGATTTTTTATTGTCAGCTTATTCAATTGTCGATAATATATGTAGAGTCACACCAAGCAATCTTTTTTTCTTAACAAATAACACTGGGGGCTCCCCAGAGCGATATATTAGGCTGTACAAAGTTGTGATCTAGCAAATCTTGCAATTGAACTTTTAATTATTTTAACTTTATTGACGTCATTCCATATAGAAAAATTGATGTAGGAGCCGAATGACATAATTTACAAACCAACAGGGAATGATATGTTTTGAATTTCCAACAAACACCATTTATACACCTTATCAACAAACACATTTTTTCCTAAAGGACTAAATACAACCATAGCTACTTTCGACATTTTGAGTTTTTGACTCTCTGATTTTACCAATTCAGCATTTATATAAGAATGAGATGAAACCAGGGTCTATTAAAGCATAGGCAGGCGTCGAATATAACAAAAAATATACTTGCTAAGACATCTGTAGCATCACCCTCTTCATGGGTTCAAACAACATAGGCTCGTACTAGAGCTCTGGCCTTGGATTGCTGATCAGATGCCTCAATCCCTCTTCTCAAACCATCTCTCGATACAAAAAAACCATGAATATTCCCTCGACCACTAATAGTAGAAGTAGATCTCTGAGTGGTGATTGGTGGGTCATTAACATTCTTCAGGCATTCTCGAGCAAAGTGCTCTAGGGATCCACAACAGAAACAAGCTCACGTTAATTTCCAATACTCGCTTTGGTGATTTTTCCCTTAATGTTCATAATTCGAAATATCAGGATGTCTAGTGGGCCCTTTCACACTGCCCACTGATACGAACTGTAACACCCCTTACCCGTATTCGACGCCGGAACAGGGTAGGAGGCATTACCGGACTTAAATATAAGTAAACATACAAAATTGAGACGTAATTTCCATCCAAATTTAAAACCTTTCATATATGTTCATATCGTCCCTAATACGAGCCTACGAGGCTCGATACATGCATTGGAAGTAGTTCGGGACTAAACTGGGAACTTTAGAAAATCATACAACACTTAGAAAATTTTTCACTAAAATAGGGGTCATACGCCTGTGTGGTCCAAGGGACACGCTCGTGTTACAGGCCGTGTTCAAAATAGGGAGCTCTCTGACTTATGCCACATAGCTTTGCCACACGCCCGTGTGGCAGTGTGGTCAATTTAATTTCCATAATTTTTCATAAAATAGGTGCAGACTTCACACGACCAGGGCACACGCCCGTGTTTGAGGCCGTGCCGTCTACACGGCTAAAACACACACCCGTGTCTTTGCTCGTGTGCTCAATACTGAGCATTTTGTTTTGCAACAATTAAGGTGTAGGGGACATACGGCCGAAACAGACGCCTATGGGGCAAGCCATCTGTCATACACGGCCTAGACGCACGCCCGTGTGTCTACCCGTGTGGACAAAAAGAAGGCTATTTACCAAGCCATTTTGTCACCCTTCCATGCACAAACCTACACAATAAACATAGAACCATACCAAGTATATACATACAACCAAATTAGCCACAAACAAGATATCAATACATCATTCACATGCTATCATTTATCACATACAACCATCATATACTTATCAACTCAAACCATGCAAATTTTCCACATCCATAAAAAGCATCATCATATGTGTGTGTATATATATATATATATACTTAAACCAATATTAGCCAATTTCAATGGCCATTTACAAAATGAATTATCAACCAACATAAGCCAACACATTTGGTTAAATAAATTATGACACATAACAAAATGACCAAGTCCCTATACATGCCATAACTCAAAATATCAAAATCAATGGTACCCAAAATATTGAGTTGATAGTGTGAGTGGATCTCCGACAGTTTTCGATCCCTGAGATGGCTTGGTAACACTATAAGACAAGGGAAAAAGAAAGGGGAGTAAGCTATATAGCTTAGTAAGTTCCTATGCACATAACAAGCATTATAATCACACATGTAACATACAAATAACATGATAAGTTTGGCATAAATAGTATTTAGGTCTTCTAATCATAACTTACTCATTCATAACCTTACCGAGGGTTCATCACATATCGAGCTCATTAGTAAATGAGTTTTACGTACATACCTGTACCAACTTGCAACGTAATTATAATCTTTCACAACTTTGACATACTCATTGAATTTCTTGTTGAACCACTTGGAATACTAAAGGATACTCGGGAATCTCGTGCACACAATATTATACCAATGCCATATCCCAGATATGGTCTTACATGGGGTCTCTTATCGATGCTAACAGCCCAGCTATGGTCTTACACGAAATCTCATATTGATGCCATATCCCAGATATGGTCTTACATGAAATCTCAAATAACCCTAATGTCATGACATTTGTATCCTAACTATTCTTAAGGTTCAACCGGGATTTCTCGCTTGTTAAACTTTGTCGATTACTTTTAAAGAGTAAATCACAATTCATACAATATTAAAGTAATTAAATCATAAATAACAACACATTATTTACATACGAACTTACCTCATTACAAAAAATTAGTATAAATGGGACCTAATCGTCAAATACTTTATTTTTCCCCCGATCTAGGTCCAAACCTTGTTTCTCTTGATCTATAATAGCAAATTTAACTCATTTATTATTCACATTATTCAATTCAGTCCAAAAATCTTATTATGGAAAAATTATATTTTTGCCCTTAAACTTTGACATATTTACATTTTGGTCCCTAGGCTCGTAAAATGAAACGTGTTCAATTTCTTTAATGTACAAGCCTAGTCGAACCATTTTTATAACTATAACAACCCACAATTTCCATTAAAACACACTTTTACTGCATATTTTATAACTTTTACAAATATGTCCTTTTAAGCATTTTCATCAAAAATCACTTAGTAAAAATTGTTTATCTAACACCAAACATTCATTTTCTACCATTAGACATCAAAATACACTAATGTATAACATGGGTCAAACCCTAGACCTTGATTATTCCTTAAGTTAATGGTAGAAATAGATAGATCGAGTGATAACGACTTCAAAAATGTAAAGAGCATTAAAAACGGGGCTAGGATGTACTTACAATCAAGCTTGGAAGTTGAACAAACCCTAGCTATGGTGATCTTAAAATTTTCAGCTATGGTGAGGAAGATGGATAAGAATTTTGGCTTTATTTTCCCTTTTTATTCATTTATTTACCAAATGACCAAAATGCCCTTTACTTAAAACTTTGAAATTTTATCTCACCATGTCTACTTTCTCCAATAACTTAACAAATGGTCTAATTACCATTTAAGGACCTTCAATTTAAAATTTCATAGAAATTAGACACCTCTAGCATGTAGAATTCAACTTTTGCACTTTTTACAATTTAGTCCTTTTTACTAAATTGAGTGCCCAAACGTCAAAATTTTTTAACGAAATTTTCGCGAAATAATTTCGTAAAACTGTAGACCATATAAATGTAATAAAAATAAATTTTACTACGTCGTATATGTGGTCTCGAAACCACTGTTCCGACTAGGCCCAAAATCAGGTTGTTATAGTTCTCCCCCCTTAGGGATTTTCGTCCCCGAAAATCTTACCAGAAAATAAGTTTGGGTACTGTTTTCGCATAGCTTCCTTAGGTTCCACATAGCCTCCTCAGCACTGTGTCTTTGCCATAAAACTTTTACTAAGGTTATACTTTAATTTCTCAACTGTTTAACTTCTCGAGCTAAGATCTTGATCGGCTCTTCACCATACGTCATATCCGATCTAATCTCAATCTCTGATGGAGAAATCACATGTGAAGGATTGGAACAATATTGTCGCAACATCGACACATGAAACACGTTATGAATTATTTCCAACTCTGTCAGTAAAGCTAACCGATATGCCACTGGCCCTATTCTTTCAACAACTTCATACGACCCAATGAAACGTGGACTCAACTTGCCTTTATGGCCAAATCTCAGAATCTTATTCCATGGAGATACTTTCAAAAATACTTTATCACCGACTTGAAATTCGATCTCTTTTCTCTTCAAATCTGCATATGACTTTTTTCGATCTAAAGCTACTTTCAAGTAATCGCGGATTACCTTTACCTTTTCTTCGATTTATCTTAATAAGTCAACCCCGTGAATCTATTTCTTACTAAGCTCTGTCCAATACAACAGAGTTCGACACTTGTGGCCATACAGTGCCTCATACAATGACATCTTTATACTCAATTGAAAACTGTTGTTATAGGCAAATTAGACCAATGGTAGATATTTTTCCCAACTACCCTCAAATTCTAAAACACAACAACGAAGCATATCTTCGAGAAACTGAATCGTTCTCTCTGATTGGCCGTCGGTTTGTGGATGAAATGCGGTACTAAAGTTCAACTTTGTACCCAAAGCTTCTTGCAACATTTTCCAAAAACTCAAAGTAAACCTCGGATCTTTATCCGAGATAATAGAAATAGGCACTCCGTGTAATCTCACAGTTTCAGTAATGTACAATTCAGCTAGCTTGTCAAGTGAGTAGTCGGTACGTACTAGTATAAAATGAGCTGATTTCGTCAATCTGTCAACCACAACCCATACGACATCTTTCTTTTTCGGAGCCACAAGCAAACCCCTTACAAAGGCCATCATAATCCTATCCCATTTCCACTCGGGTACCATCACTAGTTGAAGTATACTTGAAGGTACTTGGTATTCGGCCTTTATTTTTTGACAAATCAAACATCTCGAAACAAACTCTGAAATATCTCGTTTCATACCCGACCACCAGTACAATTTCTTCAAATCGTTATATATTTTTGTACTACCCGGATGTATAGATAAACAACATTATGTGCTTCATGAAGAATCTTCTGAATAATCTCATCATTTTTTGGTACACATACTCTATCTCAAAACATTAAGCAATTATCAGAACCGAATCGAAAGTCTGATTCACTACTCTATTCACACAGAGCTCTTTTGGCTTGCAAATCACTGTCACATTTCTAAGCTTCGCAAATTTGTTGAAGGAATAACGGTCTAGCTCTCAACTCAGCTAGTATCGAACCATTATCGGACAAATTAAACCGTGTATTCATTGCTCTCAAAGCAAACAAAGTCTTTCTACTCAACGCATCCGCGACTACATTTGCCTTACCCGGGTGATAGTCAATCACTAGCTTATAATCTTTCAGTAACTTGAGCCATCTCCATTTTCGCAAGCTTAAATCTTTCTGAGTCATCAAGTATTTTAAACTTTTAAGATCCGAAAATACATGACATTTCTCACCATACAAGTGATTCCTCCAAATTTTCAATGCAAACACTATGGCCGCCAATTCTAGATCGTGCGTCAGATAATTCTTCTCGTGTTGTTTCAACTGTATTGCATCAACACACATCCTAATCCATTCAATGACGCGTCACTATAAACCACAAATTCTTTTCTAGGTTTAAGTTGCACTAAAACCGGTGCCTCAGTTAATAATGCTTTCAACTTCTCAAAACTTTGTTGACATTTTTCGAACCATTCGAATTTGACATCTTTTTGCAACAACTTTTTCATAGGAGTAGCAATCATTAAAAATCCTTTGACAAAACGTCGGTAGTAACCGGCTAAGCCCAAAAAGCTTCGAACCTCCGATATATTTCTCGGTGGTTTCCAATCAACAATTGCTGAAATCTTACTCGAATCTACCCGAATACCATCTCCATAAACAATGTGTCCCAAAAATCCGACTTCCCAGAGCCAAAACTCACTTTTACTAGAATTTAGCAAACAACTTCTTATCTCTCAAAATCTGCAATACAGTTCTCAAGTGCTCGGCATGTTCGGCCTCGTCTCGGGATAAATCAAAATGTCATTGATGAACACAACCACAAACTTATCTAAGTACGGTCAGAAAATTCGATTCATCAACTCCATAAAAATAGTAGGAGCATTAGTTAGCCCGAAAGGCATAACAAGAAATTCATAACGCCCGTACCTTGTCCTGAAAGCAGTTTTCAGCACATCCGACTCTTTAACTCTCAACTGGTAGTAACCAGATCTCAAGTTAATCTTCAAAAATACTGTTGCCCCTTTCAACTGATCAAACAAGTCATCTATCCTCGGCAGAGGATACTTGTTCTTTATAGTCACCTTGTTGAGCTGTCGGTAATCAATACAAAGTCTTATGGAGCCATCTTTCTTCTTGACAAATAACACTGGTACTACCCATGGTGAAACACTCGGTCTCGCAAAACCATTATCTGTCAACTCTTTCAACTGAGCTTTCAATTCTTTCAATTCAGTTGGAGCCATCCTATATGGAGCGATCAATATTGGTGAAGTCCCTGGTATTAAGTCAATACCAAACTCAACTTCTCTGACCGGTGGCAACCCTGGCAACTCTTCCGGGAACACATCCGGATATTCACAAACTATCGGCACTGATACAATTTTCAACTCCAACACTTTTGTATTCAACACATAAGCTAGTTAAGCTTCAAAACCCTTTCTCACATATCTTTGGGCAAACATCGAAAAAATTACAACAGGTAACTCACCCGACTCATCTGAATCAATCAGAAGAATTTCACCATTTTCACATTTCAGTTCAATAATCTTTCTTTTACAGTTTACTACATCATCTTGCAGTGTCAACCAATCCATACCCAAAATAACATCGAATTTATCAAATGGAAACTACATTAAATCAGCCGAAAAACAGTGACCTCGAATCATCAAAAGACAATTCTTGCAAACTCTATCAACTAATACATGTTTGCCTAAGGGGTTCGACACTCTAATCACAAACTTAGTAAACTCAACTGGCAAGCTCTTACTAGCTACTAAATTCACACAAACATAAGAATGAGTCGATCCAGGATCGATCAATGTAATAACATTAGTATCATAGAGAGAAAAAGTACCCAGTGATAACGTCGGGAGATGTCGCTTCTTTGCGAGCACATATGGCATAGGCTCTAGCAGGTGCTCGAGCTTCGGATCTTACAGTAGTATCTTTCGTCACACCTTTTCTACTAGCTCCATTTTTGGTATTTCTCGGTGGTCTACCCCTATTAGTAGTATTACTCGGCCTCACACTTTGAAATTTTTCTTTCTCATCCATTTCAGGACAATCTCGGATAAAATGCTCTTGAGAACTACACTTAAAACAAGCTCGGTCATTCACTCTACACTCACTAGGATGTCTTCTTCCACAATGCTGGCATTCAGGTCTGTTAAACCTAACATTACCCACACTTGCCATAAAAGTAGCTTGAGATTTCAAACTCAAGTGTTGCTTCCCACGATCTTTGTGTGAATACCTCATTGAAACATTTGAACGGGAATACATTTCCTTAGATTTCTTTGACTGAGATGGAAATGACTTACTCATTGGTCTTTTCCTCGAATTTCTAGCTTCAAGGTCAGCTTTTCTCTTCTTTTTATTCAACCCTTCGGCCTTACAAGCCCGTTCAACCAATACCACAAATTCTTTCAGCTCTAATATCCCAACTAGCACACGAATATCCTCATTCAATCCATCCTCAAATCTCTTGCACATAATAGCCTCGGTGGAAGCTCATTCTCGAGCATATTTACTAAGTCTGACAAATTCTTACTTATACTCTGTCACTGTCATACGACCCTGTTTCAGTTCAAGAAATTCCTTACGTTTCTGATCGATGAACCGCTGACTAATATATTTCTTTCGGAACTCCTCTTGAAAGACTTCCCATGTAACCCTCTCTCTTACTACCACCGATACCAGTGTATTCCACCAGTGATATGCAGAATCTCTTAGAAGTGAGATGGCACAAAACACTAATCTAGTGTGCAGGACAACTCATCAAATACCCTGATAGAGTTTTCGAGCCAAAACTCGGCTCTCTCGGGATCATCATCCATATTAGCTCTGAAATCTTCAGCCCCATGCTTTCGGATCTTATCAACCGATGGCTTATTCATTCTTACAAATTCCATACCTTGTAGAGCTATAGGAACCGGTCAAGGAATAGGTGGGGGTGGAAGAGGTTAGACAATCAGATTTGTTCGAACAAATTTCGTATACCACTCATTCATCATATGGAGAAAGGCTTCCCTACCCCCTTCTCCCTGACTAACTGTAAGAGGTCTACTACTAGACGGTGCTGCCTCTTGAGCGGGAGCCGGCACATTACTTTCAACTTCATCAACCTCAGCTCGATTGGGATCCATTTGCTATATGAAAACACAATTTAAAATTGTCAGGAGTCATCACACTATCACAGTTCATTTATGGCATGTATAGCTAGACTCTTACACACGCTATGTTAGTCCGAGAATCGACTAAACCATAGCTCTGATACCACTAAATGTAACACCCCTTACTCGTATTCGATGCAGAAATAGGGTACGAGGCATTACCAAACTTAAACACAAGCAAACATACAAAATCGAAACGTAATTTCCATCCAAATTTAAAAATTTTCACATACGTTCATATCATCCCTAATACGAGCCTACAAGGCTCTATACATACATTAGAAGTAGTTCGAAACTAAACTGAGAAATTTAGAAAAGCATACAACACTTAGAAAATTTTTCACTAAAACAGGGGTCACATGTCCATGTGGTCCAAGGGACACGCCCGTGTGACCTTTAGACACGCTCGTGTTACAGGCCGTGTTCAAAATAGAAAACTCTCTTAATTGTGCCACACGGTCGTGCCACACGCCCGTGTGCTAGGCCGTGTGGTCAATTTAATTTCCATAATTTTTCATAAAATAGGTGCAGACTTCACACAGCTAGGGCACATGCCCGTGTTTGAGGTCGTGCCATCCACACAGCTAAGACACATGCCCATGTCTCTGCCCGTGTGCTTAATACTAAGCATTCTATTTTGCAACAATTAAGGTGCAGGGGACACACGGCCGAAACACACACCCATGGAGCAAGCCGTTTGTCATACATGGCCTAAACACACGCCTGTATGGACAAAAAGAAGGCTGTTTACCAAGCCATTTTGTCACCCTTCCATGCACAAACCTATACAAAAAACATAGAACCATTCCAAGTATATACATACAACCAAATTAGCCACAAACAAGATATCAATACATCATTCACATGCTATCATTTATCATATACAACCATCAAATACTTATCAACTCAAACCATGCAAATTTCCCACATCCATGAAAAGCATCATCATATACATATATATATATATATATATATATACTTAAACCAATATTAGCCAATTTTAATGGCCATTTACAAAATGAATTATCAACCAACATAAGCCAACACATTTGGCTATATCAATTATGACACATAGCAAAATGACCAAGTCCCTATACATGCCATAACTCAAAATATCAAAATCAATGGTACCCAAAATATTGAGTTGATAGTGTGAGTGGATCTTTGATAGTTTTCGATCCCCGAGCTGGCTTAGTGACACTATAAGACAAGGGAAAAAGAAAAGAGAGTAAGCTATATATATTAGTAAGTTCCTATGCAAATAATAAGCATTATAATCACACATGTAACATACAAATAACATGATAAGTTTGGCATAAATAGTATTTAGGTCTTCTAGTCATAACTTACTCATTCATAACCTTACCGAGGGTTCATCACATATCGAGATCATTAGTAAATGAGTTTTACATACATACCTGTACCAACTTGCAACATAATCATAATCTTTCACAACTTTGACATACTCATTGAATTTCCCGTTGAACTACTTGGAATACTAAAGGATAATCGGGAATCTCGCGCACACAATATTATACCAATGCCATATCCCAGATATGGTCTTACATGGGATCTTTTATCGATGCGAATAGCCCAGCTATGGTCTTACACGAAATCTCATATCGAGGCCATATCCCAGATATGGTCTTACACAAAATCTCAAATAACCCTAATGTCATGACATTTGTATCCTAACTATTCCTAAAATTCAACCAGGATTTCTCGCTTGTTGAATTTTGTCGATTACGTTCGAAGAGTAAATCACAATTCATACAATATTAAAGCAATTAAAGCATAAATAACAACGCATTATTTATATACGAACTTACCTCGGTACAAAAAACAGTACAAATGAGACCTAATCGTCAAATACTTTGTTTTTCCTCCACTCTAGGTCCAAACCTCGTTTCTCTTGATCTATAATAGCAAATTTAACTCATTTATTATTCACATTATTCAATTCAGTCCAAAAATCTTATTATGGCAAGATTACATTTTTGCCCTTAAACTTTGACATGTTTACTTTTGGTCCCTAGACTCGTAAAATGAAACGTGTTCAATTTCTTTAATGTACAAGCCTAGCCGAACCATTTTTATAACTATAACAGCCCACAATTTCCATTAAAACACACTTTTACTACATGTTTTATAACTTTTACAAATAGGTCCTTTTAAGTATTTTCATCAAAAATCACTTAGTAAAAGTTGTTTATCTAATACCAAACATTCATTTTCTACCATTAGACATCAAAATACACAAATGTATAACATGGTTCAAACCCTAGACCTTAATTATTCCTTAAATTAATGGTAGAAATAGATAGATCGAGTGATAACGACTTTAAAAATGTAAAGAGCATTAAAAACGGGGCTAGGATGTACTTACAATCAAGCTTGAAAGTTGAACAAACCCTAGCTATGGTTGTCTTCAAATTTTTTACTATGGTGAGGAAGATGGACAAGAATTTTGGCTTTATTTTCCCTTTTTATTCCTTTATTTACCAAATAACCAAAATGCCCTTCACTTAAAACTTTGAAATTTTATCTCACCATGTCCATTTTTGTCCACTAACTTAAAAATTGGTCTAATTACCATCTAAGGACCTTCAATTTAAAATTTCATTGAAATTAGACACCTCTAGCATGTAGAACTCAACTTTTTCACTTTTTACAATTTAGTCCTTTTTACTAAATTGAGTGCCCAAACATCAAAATTTTCGAACGAAATTTTCTTGAAATCATTTTGTAAAATTGTAGACCATAGAAATGTAATAAAAATTAATTCTATTACGTCAGATTTGTGGTCCTGAAACCACTATTCTGACTAGGCCCAAAATCGGGTTGTTACACGGACGATTGGTAATCTCAATTTCTTTCTATTCTAACAAACCTTGAAGATGCTCTCCCAGACTCCTGAGACTCTCTAGCTCGCTTAAGTAATTGATGTGAACTAAAGGTCCCTACACGTTTCTCGAAAACCCTAAATGGTTTGAATTTCTTTCCAAAACCTATGGCATGTTCTACCATTTTGGCTCGATCGGTTAGGTTAGCAAAACTATTTCATTCTTTGAGAAACCAGCTGAACACAGAGCTCATTTCGCAATTCAGGAAGGAATCCCTTACAACTTCCCTCCACTATTGGCACAAGTTCCAGAGCGTATTTACTGAACCGCAGAAACTCATGCTTATAATCAGCTGCTGACATTTTGCCCTATCTTAATGTCATAAAATCTTTTTTTTTTTTGTCTTCCAAATATAACCCATCGACGTACTTTTTTTGAAATTCAGTTTGGAAGAAATCTCAACCAATATGATTAGCAGATAAATGTCGGGTAACAGTTTGCCACCATAGGTATGTATCTCCTTACAGAAGAGAAACAGCATATGTAACACATTCGCGTGGAGTACATTCAAGCTGTTGTGTTACTCGATTTATTGATTCTAGCCAGGTCCCAGCTGACGAAGGATCGATCTCTTTTAACCCCATAAATTCAGTGGTACCATATTTTCGAAAAATCATTTATCGAAGCTCTTTAGACCACAAGCACTGGTACAATCGAATGAGTAGCCCTCGCTACTCGTTGAAGGGCTTCCGCCATAGCAAGGAGAAATTTTTCGTATCTTTGACCCTCAAGTCTATGTCTAGTAGCTTTAGGTTGATAAGTACCAGCTGAAACTATGCTAGGTGCTTCTGATCCGATCATGTTTTCACTCACAGCGGAACGACCACTGCTATACACATCATTATCAACATTGTTTTTTCTAAATTCACTAGACATCTTTAGCTATACAACAAAGAAAATTTTATAACCAGCATCCAATCCCGACTCAAAATCGTCTCTGGCATGTACCTCTAGACACAATTCTGAGCTCAATTTAGTTAGAGAATCGTCTAAACCTATAGCTCAGATACCACTAAACGTAACATTTCGATACCTGACCTAATTGTCGAGTCCGAGTTACGAGATGTCACATTCCTTAACGAAGCAACTTCTATAAAATTCATGGTAAAATTACCATTTCAAATCATCATTCAGGCAAAAACAACATTACACACACATTTAATATCATGAACAACCTTCTTTGAGTATTATACGTGTTGGATCTGGTGCCCTGAGTGTATTATATTCGTTTGTAAATTTGTAATTTTTTTGAACATATTAGTTAATAAAACAAATTTATTGATTACAGTTAATATACTTTGTATTATTGTCCTCATGTGGTTTTTGTACGCAAAGCAAAATAGAAGTAAATGTTACTCATTGGTTATCTAATGTTTAAACCGATACTATGCAGTATTACGTGGTCGGATCGTAATACAGAAAGACAACTTGTATTAGTAGAAGAACCTAAACATGTCCTTAGTCTAATCAGAAATGAGAAAACCGGTTGAAAGAATAATATGTCGTCTACCAAGTCCATTGGGGAGATGCTTTGTCTTGAGCATCAGAGTGGATGACTCACAGAAGATAGAGACATAGATGTGACTGATTGGACTAATAGTACATCATACCGTACCCAATAAGAATTGATCTTGGATCCGTTTATGGATTTATTCACTTGTGACATTCATACTGTGGCATACCTAAATCCTAAGTGGACTGTGTATGTGTGACTCGTACACTTTGATGTAAGTAAAAGCCAGAGTTCGAATAGATAAGGAACCAAAAGCTGGTGCATTGGGTGTACGACTTCTAGTGGAATTCATATCTGAGACATGGATAAATAATATCCTCTCATTGGCATTACATGGTTGATGAATGTAAATGTGACCATAGGACGTTCTTTTTTGTGACGAATGACTTGATTACTATTTGATAGTAATTGACTTTTCATGAAGAAAGTTGTAATGGTTACCATTAGATAAAATAGGATCATGTTGGGAGAGCGGGTATTATCCCAAAGATATTAAGGATATCCTATGAGGGTAAAACACTTATGACAAGGTCATTGGACGAGACACTGATCGAGTTGCTTAGTAATGGTATGTTGTTAGGGAGAACTCAGTGACGATACTATAGTGGAATGACTTCATGACTAAATGAGTTTATAGTTAATAGGTGAAAAGCTAAAACTTAATTATAAATCATTTTAGCCCTAATTGCATATGTCCACTCGGTCCCTCTACTAGCTCATTGAAACTAGAAATGAATTGTATGATGAATCAAAATGAATGAAATGAATAAAAATGGAAAAATGGAAAACATTCAAAATTATTATAGTTTTCTCCAAAATGGAGAAATGGAATCATTTGGAAATAAATGCGGGTTTCTCAAAATGGTAATGGAAATGAAAATGAGAAATGATTCATTTACAAATAAACATGGATTACTCGAAAATGATCGGAAGAACGGGTTTATATTTTGAGCTATTGTAAAGCCTGAAAATGAAAATGAATCATTCGATCATAGTAAGCAAGTTGAATTGTGAAATATTAAACATATTTTCTCAAAATTTTACCAATGGTAAAATCATCAAAATTTTATCGGAGGTAAAATTGGGATGAAATTTTTTTTTTCAATTGACTATAAATATTGAAGTTTATTTTGGGTAATAGAAAAAACAAATATTGGGTTGGGTCGAATTATAATTACTATTGTAACACCCTATACCTGACCCGGTCGTCGAGCCCGAATATTAGGACGCCACACCACCGTCTCATCATCAACATACCCAAAACATCTCATCAAACATGCGATTAATGTCATATTATTAATCTTAAAATATATAGAATTCCTAAGTCACGAATACTTAAAGCAACATTAAATTAACCTAAACAAACATCAAACGAGCTTATTACACAATTGAGGCATGCATTTGAACCACTCAGCAAAATTTCAAAACAAATCTCGTAGGTATCGATAATTCTCATAGATGGTATCGATAACACCCAGAAAATTGGTGCCAAATCAGCATTCTGTTTCTTACTTAACATTAAAACTCAAGAATTTATTGGTACATTTGATAAAGTATCGATGATTTTACCCCAAGTACTGATACTCGTAACATGGTATCAATACCAAATTATGTACTGACTTCCTGTACATTCAAAATATCATGGAGGTATCAATTTTTAAACTCGAATACTGATACCTCTTCTCTAGACAACAAAAACAAAACATACTAAGGCATTTAAACCATTATAACTAATAACTATTCAACTTGCATCTATTACCTCATCAAACCATCGTCAAAACGACTATAATAGTAGTTCAAAACATCAAAAATATGTCCGAACAAGGAATCAATATATCAATATCCAAGTCCATAAATCCTAAACATAATAAAGTCATGTAAACATCTAAAGCATCATGGCAAAAATCAGCTAAAAGTCTACCATATTGCCTTATTCCCACAATTCCAAAATAATAACTATAAAACACCTACTCAAATGCTAAACTACTTGGATCAGCCCCTTGGAAACTTCTGCACCGCTCACATTGCAACACTAACAGTCTGTAAACAATTAAAAAGGAGTGGGTGAGCTTAAACAAGCTTAGTGAATGATCCGAATAACCACCACACAAACATATCATCATGCATTATCGAAGCAACCATATAGCACAATTACAACATTTCCAACTTTAGTGTCATATTACTTATTCATGCATTATTCATTGGTTCCTTTACATAGTAATCACATACTCATTTAGGCATACATCACATTACACATAATCACATTTAATGATAATTTGGCACTTGAGGCTATGAAACATAAAAGTGGCCTCTATCGCTACACATCAAATACACAGATCTCCAACACACCAATGACTCGTAGATTCAAACATATTCCAAAAGTGTAGCATATAGCTATCACTCTTCAACAAACCAACATATCCCGGTGAATAGAGCTTAGATCTCATTCCCTTATCTCTCTAAAACTATCCTGGGCCTCAACGCCCCAAAAACACAACATAAATGTAAGTTCTCATAATCCTATAGCATGCCAACTATATCCAATGGTCTCAAAGTTCATAAGGCCAAAATATATGTAATTAACATACATAACCACTTACCATTTCTTACACTTTTTCACTGCATATTAACATCATCAACACAACACTATCATTGTCAATCGGCATGTACAACATGCCCACAATTAACACTTTTGCAGCATCTATCACAAGCATATTTCACATATCACAATGTCACATTATAATTCTCATTGACACAACATAACGTCACATATTTCACAAGTTAGTCAAAAGGTATAAAAGCTTACACTCAAAACTTAGAGTAGGGGTTTAGGCTACTCTTAAGTTCCCAATTAACGCAATGAACTATATCTACAAGTAGTGATTCCAAACACTCACCGCATACTTTCTCCTAGTTTCCAAAAGCTCACACTAGTTTTTCCTCAACTCATAAAAGGTCCTAACGATTCCGAAGCTTCAACAAAGTAAATCGCACAACAACATAATCAACATTCAACCAAAGACTCTCCTAAGTCAATCAAAAACACAAGCCTAAGCTAGATTCTCTTGTAACCAAAACTTTCAACATAACAAACTTGAAACTTAATTGTCTCAGTCTATACTTAATCTTTTTACCTAAAACTGATTCCATTCATCTAATTATTCATCTAAGACTAATTCTCAACCTTTAAAAATACGCAAAACTACCCAATTCATGGTATAAATTTTTTTTTACGTACTATGGCAATTTTCATGGAAATTCAATAAAAACTAATAAAAAATGAATCGTTACCTTAGATGGAAGAAAAAAAATGTTTGGCTGAAAATCTGAAAAATCCACAAAATTAAGAGATGACAAAATCAATGATGTTTTGGGTGTTTTTCTTAAAATTTTATGGAGGTTTATTGATTGGGTGATGATAGAAATTAAAGGAATGAAGTTTGGAAATCACAATTTGAATGGGAAGAGCTTAGGAGAACAAGGGATGGCAAAAATAAAAACAAAGGGAAGAGGTTTCATATGTTCGCTATAGGTGAGGGAAAAGAAATAGGTTAATTTTAAATTTTGGTAAAATTGCTTTATAACTACTCATGAATTGGACCCTTTTACCAAACAATCGTTATTTCAAAATTGAAAGTCTTTTCAGCATTATTTCCAAAAATTGATTTAATTTTCTAAAAGCCACAGACAAAAATATTTCTGGTTTACCATGCTAAAAAATTTCTGATTTACCATGATACAACATCAAAAATAAGGTAAACTTCCATGTAGTTAAATCCCAATCTAACAAGTTTGAGGTGAAGTGCGCAATGCGAAACAAATCATCTGAATGGAAAATCATAGCCTCTGTTAAGAAGAAGATGATGTTGTAGACGATAAAGAAATATACCGCTTCGCATACATGTGTTTTGTGGGTACTGCATCAATACTGGTTTTTATTACAACACAGTTGAATTGCTAATTTAAACGCACTCGTGTTGTTGCACGTATTTCATGGGATCATTCAAAATTGAATTCGAGGATGATCGCGAATATAAATTATTGTTGTGTCGGTTCTAATTACAAATATTCATAGCCAGTTAGATTACACGCCTTCGTACCGCAAGGTTTGGATCGTAAAGCAAAAGACATTACAGAATATGCATAGTGGGTGGGGCGTGTCATACAACGAGATACGGTAGTGGTGTCGGGTTATGAAAATGTACGTCTCAGGTTGCATAACTGATCTCAAAAAGGGGCCTACGTACTTCAACAATTGATTGCTCAAAGGATACCAAGTTTTCAAATGTTTGTTCTGGACTTTGAAGCAATGTTGAGAGGTATTCTAGTACTCAAGCAATTGGTACAAATCGATGGTACCTTTATGCATGGGAGATATACCCATCAATTTTTGTTGCCTATGGCACAGGATGAAAATTAGAAAGTCTTGCCAATTGCTTTTGCAATAACTCCTGGAAAGTCAGCAGACAATTGAGATTTCTTCTTATGTAGGTTGAGGAGACATGTTTGCCCCTAACCCGATATTTATGTCGTCTCCAATCGAGGACCTGGAATACTAGCCGCAATTGAACGATAGGGAAGCCTTTGGGATCGCACACACCATAGGTATTGTCTAAGGCATGTTGTGTCGAATAACCACAGATAATACACCTCTACTGTTTAGCAAGCACAAGTGATGAACATGGGTATGTAATTGCCACTATTAAATATTCTTTGATATTTAACCGGTGAGCAAATGTTAGGCATTCGTAAACTATTCACTTCTCTCGACAGGGCACGAGCTCGTCAAAGACTGTTTTCATGATATATTGGGAAACTTACAGGTTATTAATGATGACGGGGCAGACTATCTCTCTAACGTACCCTTCAAACAGTGGGCACAATCCTATGACGAGAGTCTACGGTATGGGCATATGACGACAAACCTGGTGGAATGCATCAATTCTGTTTTGAAAGGAACGTGTCATTTGCAGATAACCTCAATTGTTAATGAGACATACTTCTGTTTGGCTAAACTTTTTCCAAAGCGAGTGATGAATTATGTTAGGTAGATGCAAGGTGACTACGTTCGGAGCGATGATGTATTGAAAGAAATTAGGAATACTACAACATGAGTAAACCGTATGCATCCAGTGTGTCACTCGTGCGAAGACCAATAGATTGCCAGGGGAGCGTGCTGTGTACACCTGAGAAACTAGACTTATGGTTGTAGGAGATTTGATGCACTCGTTTTTCATGCGTTCATGCAATTGTAGCATGTAACAGTGTATGTTTGGATCCTATGAGCTTTGTGGACAAAGTTAACAAACTAGTAAACATGTACAACGTATGGAGAAATGTACTGATCCAAGATGAACGTAGGTGGTCACCTATATCGAGTGCTCTATTCAAGTTGTTACCCAATAGGTCATTGTATCGCAAACCAAATGGTCGACCAACTCCGACTTGGATACACGACAACATGGATAGTTGGGAGAAGTCAAACCAACTGAGGTTATGCGGGTGGTGTAAGAACCCGAGGCATACAATGTCGTCATGTCCACACCGAAGGAATGACACAAGTAGAATACCTCATTAACATATCTATTAATTTGTTTATTGCAATCAACTTGTTGATTTTTTTAATTCATACATAAATTTTGTTGTGGTTTGCAAATACATGGTTTTTCCATACAATACAAATCAATAAATTATACTAAAGACCAATTTTAATGAAAAAATGATTTTTATTTAAAAACATAAGGATGTACAACATCGATATAATAAAAACGTTTGTTATTTACTAAAATGTTAACATGATAAGTACAATAATAAAGTAAATCAACCCAATCCTATGTCAAAATGTGTGCCACATCGGGGTGGTTGACAGTTGCGAGCTAGGTTCCTTCATGGTTCAACCACTGATCTAGGTTATGGTACAAGTTGTAGTTTTGGCCTCTCATCTTATTTGCCTTCATCCATAGTTGATTGCGATCAGGTGCTCCTAGGTTTTCATCATGTATCCTCCAGTCCAGGAATAGGTGGTTGAAAAGATGATCCACCTTGGTAGAACAATGATCTCGGAGGTGTTTGTGACAATATTGGATGGGTAAAAATATATTGTGTCCTATACATCGATGGTATAACGACTAGACTCTCGGTCGGTGCCCAAAACGTAGATAACGTATACGACCTCGTTGGCATCGTTGTCGTTAGAAATGTTGATGGCATCAGCGTGTAATAAGTCAGGGACAGAGGTCCAAAAACAAAACTTGGCATCGAAGTAGAAGCAGAAAAATGTAGTGGAATATATGGTGCTTGTGTGAAAATGACAGGGTTAGTATACACACCAGAACAGGACGAGACATACTGAGCAGGGGTAGGTGTAGCAATTAGTGTTAGTGTCGTCTCCTGTGTATGTGCTGATGATGGACCCGCCTCACAAGACTTTGGATGTGTCGGCGGTCTTCGTGGTCTCCTTGTATACGGTTACCGACTGTTCTCCTTTTCCCCTAGCAAGTATGGCTTGCCATAAACCTTAAACTAAGTCATGTACTTCAGATCAGAAGCTAACTCTGGAGCGACAATGGCCTCGTTAGTAGGTAAAAACTCGTACTTATTGTTCTATATGTTGATATATTACGTATGGAATCTAATCCAATTCTCATCCGGCTTCCGCCACAAGTCAATAGGATGCAGATCATTAAGATCTTGAGGTGCCACTGGAATCGATTACTTGAACCTGAATTGTCGCAACACTCTATTTGACTCATGCATCTCCACAGTAGCGTATACAACCAATAGCACCTTCACGTGCTAGATGTTGGGATGCACCAATAATTCAGACTGGATGCATTCTCAAATTGTCAGATCCTTGTATGACGTCCATTCAAGCTATATTAAAATAATAAAAAAATTAGTTACATATATACTATTAAATCTGAAATCAAATACGTTAATATTATATAATTCAAATCTAAAAAAAATACTTACCTCCACTTTCAGATCGTTGGTCTAACAGAAGCTATATATCTCGAAGCTCCTTCGGTAGTCTCGCATAACTCGGTCCATGGTTCCACCTATTGAAATAATTTTTTAGTAGAATATTTTAAACTTTAAATAATTTTATTATGGTAAATAGATTATCTAATGAATTTTACCTTGTTACGAGTGGGAATGTGTAAGGGTAGTTTGCTTGATGACATAAAAATAGCAGCCGATACCGTGCCCACGACTGCAATAGTAGCAGGCAATCACCAATTTTAATTTTTTGTGTTTGTGTCGCTCGACACAGCTCCCGATACAAGGTCGCCAAAACGACGGACCCTTAACTAAGTTTGCCCGCTTCTCCAAGTTGACGAGTTTCAGCAGCCATTTTAGATGGACGAAATTTCATGACTTATTCAGCATTAGGATACCCCCAATGATCAGAGGATGTAAGCTCAAGTGTGTTGTTCTCTTTCAACTTCAATTGAATCCTCATTGAGCTCATCAAAATTTCTTCTTAACCAAGCCATTTCTATCCGACCTTTAAAAATTGTCTCCGGAACCCTCCCTAAAAAGTCGTCGCATACCTCTTTCCAATCGGCTATGTGAACAGTCTCAATCACTACGAACCCATCCACTGGTAACCCGAGCTGTAACTACACGTCCTTCAGAGTGATAGTACACTCACTGCATGGAAGATATAATGTGTATGTCTCAGGTCTCCACCTTTCCACCAACGAGTTTACGAGTGTCGGGTCCAACTTACACCCCTACCTACAATGGCTACGTGCGAAAAATCGGCATCTCTCAAGTATTGTTCAATTAAAGATGATGGCGGAGTAGGTAGATTACAAATATTGGTCTCCAAAATTTGATTTTCTATCTATTTAAGGGAAAACTATATATAAAATATTAAATTCAAATATAGCAAGAAATTTTTAAAATTAAGCAACAATAAAATATAATAAGAAATATAATAAAAAATTAAACAACATTAAAGCGTGGGGGCACCTATGCCAATTGTGCTAAAAGCAATGTTTTTGGAAACGTCGGGAGAATCGTCGGGATGATTTATGCTAACCTTTTTTGCGTTTTCCTAAGTCAAAAAAAGTGTTGCGGTAGGCCTATTTTGTTGTAGTGATTCTTACCATTTGCAATTGATTGACGAAAATGTGGTTCTTATCATGACAGATTAGAGAATTTGCCATTGATAATTTCAAAAAAAAAACCGAATAATTTGAAGTAGAAAAAATAATTTACGAAAATGTTAAGATAATTTAAATAAAAAAGAAATAAAATTGAGAGAGGAAAAAATATTTGAGTGAATCTAAGAGGGTATTAAGAGAAAATTGAGAGAGAATTGAAAATGTGAGAGAGAATTGATATTAAATTGGAAGAAAAATGATATGGGGGAGGTTATAGAAAAAAATATGACCATTTGGGAGGGAGGGGGTTCGAACAGACTGTTAGAGATTAAATAGTCGTAAAAAAATAACCGTTTAAATTTACTGTAAACATTTTCAGGTGACTTTGTAGAAAACATTCCTAACTGGAAGTCTTTTTCAAATTTTGACCTACACCTGTAATTTTTCCACCGAATAGCCTATTCACGGGTAAAATACTGAAATATACCCAAAAACTAATTTAATTACGGGAAAGGGCCGGTTTCAAAAAAATTTATGGAAAATGGTCGTTTCCCCCCAAAATACGTCCACGTCAGCGCGTTTTGGGGGGGAAAATCAGCAAAACGCGCCCCTGGGGACGCGCTTTAGTCTGCAACGGTAAAAAAAAAAAAGCCAAAATTTTTTTAACCGTTGGGGCCCAACAGTAAAAAAAAACCTATAAAAACCCCCAACCCTTTTATTTTTTTCACACTTTAATCCTTACTCATTCTTCTCTCAAATTCCTCTCAAAATTCTCTTTAAGTCCTTCAAACTTCCTCTGAAATTTCGAAATAGTCCTTTAATATTTACAAAAAAGTCATTTTTAATTTTTTTAATATATATTTTTTGAAACTTTTAAAATTTTCGATCGTATTACAAATGGCCGGGGAATTACTTCGTCTAGACAGCAAGCACATATCCGTCGATCAATTGCAAATGGTAAGTTTTAATTTTAATTTTTCAATATTATTTATTTTTTTTTAGGTTTATGCAATTTTAATTAATTTTTATTTTATAATTTTTTAAACAGTCTGTAGATCGGGTATTGCAATGTTATATTCGGAATATGCATGGTCCCCCATCGCCGTTGATCGAGAATTACCTGCGGGAAGCGGGTGGCCACGATAGGCCGGGGGTTCAAGTTGGAGCCGACTTTGATCAGTGCGTTGATAGAGAGGTGGAGACCCGAGACGCACACTTTCCATCTTCCACATGGAGAGTGTACCATCACTCTGGAAGATGTGCAGTTGCAGTTGGGATTGCCGGTGGACGGGTCGGTAGTCACTGGGTCCGTAACTTCTAGTGATTGGGGAATCGTATGCTACGAGCTTCTGGGTATCATTCCGGATAAAATTCAAGGAGGTCGGATCGAGATGGCTTGGTTACGAGACACATTCCCGGAGCTGAATGAGGGTTCGACCGAAATAGAAAGAATACGGTATGCTCGGGCATACATTCTGGAGATAATTGAAGGTAATCTGATGCCAAACCTGTTTAGAAACCTCGTACACTTGAGAGCAGCCGGTGAATTGAGTTGGTGCTCTGTCTTGCTATCGAGGTTGTATCGGGAGATGTGAGGGGCGACGCGACCGAGTAAGGTGAAAATCGGAGGTTGCCTATCACTACTGCAGTCATGGGCACGGTTTTGATTTCCATTTTTATGTCCTTGACTCGACCACCTATATTCATTCCCACTGATAACGAGGTAAATTTAATGTTATATTTTACAACTATTACGTAGATTTATAGTATAATTGTATACTAAAAATTTATTTAATTAGGTGGAACCATTCGGCGAGTTATGCTGGAATACCTACCTCGCTTGAAGATATACGGCTTCTATTGGACCAACGGTCGGAATCACAAGTAAGTTTCGAATTTCGTATTTATAATTTAGTTTTTCGTATTTAGTGTTTAGTATTATGTATATAACTAATATTTTGGTAATGTGAATATAGTTTCAATGGACACCGTACGAGGATCCAGAAATTCGGGCAGTAATTTCGGAGGAGTTCTTGCAAAATCCGAACAGTTGGCACGTGAAGGTCCCATTGATCACCTATTCGACCGTGGAGATGCACCAGTCAGATAGGGTTCTACGACAATTTGGATTCTGGCAACCCATTCTCGTGCCACCTGAGGTGCTCGATGATGAGCACAAAGTGGACTTACGGCAGTTGCACACGGATTGGCCAAGATTTTGGTCAGCATATATCGAGATGTGGGAGAACCGGTATGACTATTTACCTATTCGGGAACCGATCGTCGTTCCTGAGTTAGCGTGCGTGCCGGAATACATGTCATGGTTTAGGATCCATGGTAAGCCATATCTGTTGTCGGAAGAAGAGAGGCGACGGCAACTTCGTCAACAAAGGGAACGTTGGGGCCCCTTAAATCCAAGGAGAAGGGGTGATGAGACGGGGCCATCAACAGCGCCGACACAGTCACTGGGCCCAGCAACAGCGCCCACACAGTCACCGGCCCCATTAGTTCAGCTGACGACACCGACATCACAGCCTTTACCCTTTATTCCAAGTGCGTACCCTACCCCTTATATGTATCCTAACCCATATATGTTTCCTCTTCCCAGTCCCACCCCAGGTTGGAATGCATGGCCGGGTTCGAGTCCGTTCCCGACTACTCTGACTGGCCAGCCGGTCATGAGGCCGTCGTCGCGTGAGGGATCATAGGAGGCGCCGTCGGGGAGCACTTCTTTCTACCAGCCTCCTTCGCCATACGGGATTCAGACACCCCCGCCGTGGTTTATGCAAACACCTCCAGGGTCGTTATTTTATCAAGGTGGGACATCCTCTCAACACCCACAACCAGACTCAGTGCCGGAGGAACCGGAATCCCCGCCCGAGGTTCCACGACCCCCGCCGGAAGCTAGAAGAAGGAGGAATCCAGCGCGTAACCGCCGACCGCCCCCGTGTGGCACTGGTTCCGACCAGCATCAACACTGATTCGGACCGGCTTTTTTATTTTTTAATTGTAATATAATTTTTTAATTTTTTAATAAAATAAAAGTTGTTTTTTATTTGTGTTTGTAATTTAATTTTAATATCTTCAATAAAATAAAAGTTGTTTATTTTTATATGTAATTTAATTTTAATTTTTTTAATAAAAGAAAAAGTTATTTTTTATTTTTTGTAATTTAGTTTTAAGATATTTAATAAAATAATATTTGTTTAATTTTTATTGTAATTTAATTTTAATATATTTAATGAAATAAAAGTTTTTATTTTTTTATTGTAATTTAATTTTGATATCTTTAATAAAATAGAAATGGTTTAATTTTTTATTGTAATTTAGTTTTAATATATTTAATAAAATAAAAGTTTTTTATTTTTTTATTGTAATTTAATTTTGATATCTTTAATAAAATAGAAATGGTTTAATTTTTTTATTGTAATTTAATTTTAATATATTTAATAAATTAAAACGTTGTTTTTTATTTTTTATTTTTTGTAATTTAATTTTAATAAATTTAATAAAATAAAAGTTCTTGTACAAAAGTTCACCGTTTTCATAAAAAAAATAGAAATTACATAGCCACCAAGAGACAAAAAAGCTAAGAAGACGGTCAACTATCCCGATTTGGACACGAGCGAGATGTATGGCCTGGGTTCCTACACCATCCGCACAACCTACCTTGGTTGCTCGTTTCTCGGATATCCATATTGTTGCGTCTTCTACTCGAGCAAGGTCAACCTTTTGGTTTGCGCCTCAGTTGTCTATCTGGCAACAGCTTATACGATGCAAGTGATACAGACGACCACTTACGTTCATCTGGGACTGGTGGGAATACGTGTCTCCACACGTTGTACATGTTTTCTAATTTATACACTTCGTCGACATAGCTCATGGGATCAAGACGGAGATTCTGACAAGCCGCAAGTACATGAGCGCATGGGTAACGAAGTGCATCAAATATCCCACAGTCGCAGGTCCTATTTGTCAAGTGTACACGATACTACCCGCCAACAATACCTTGGTTCGATCTGTCAAACTCCGTGACACGAAACCATAGGCTGTCGCGATCGTGACACACTGTGTGCATGGTGTTGGCCCGTGCTTTCCCCCCTGTTTATTTCTTGCAAGACCTTCGGGCTCCATACATGGCCTCCTTGCATCTGGCCTCTATAACTCGCTGCTCGCTTCGAAAATAGTGCCGCTAAACGAAAATATGTCTCTCGCACAGCCGATGTTATTGGCAGATGACGCGTTCCTTTTAGAACAGAATTAATGCATTCTGCCAGGTTTGTGGTCATATGACCATGTCGTAGGCCACTGTCGTATGCTTGTGTCCACTGTTCGAAAGGAATATTGCACAGGTAGTTTGCGCCTTCTTCGTTATCTGATCGCAAATTCGCCAACATCTCATGAAAACAGTCCTTATTGATCTCATACCCTACCAATATACGTTGATAGCGT
Organism: Gossypium australe; assembly: GCA_005393395.2. Taxonomy (NCBI): domain Eukaryota; kingdom Viridiplantae; phylum Streptophyta; class Magnoliopsida; order Malvales; family Malvaceae; genus Gossypium; species Gossypium australe. The sequence goes on along the minus strand of CM016624.1, from coordinate 128,010,482 downwards.
ATATTACATACCACTCTTCAATTGAGAATAAATTGAATATTACAAACGAAATTATATTAATAAATATTTCATACCCATATTGGTCACTTGCCGTCGCTGACTTTTAGATCGATGTTGCCCATAGTAGTTGGATGCAACATGCCTTAGGCAATATCGATGGTGTGTGCGATGCCACATGCTCCCCTGGCGTTCTATTGCGGCTAGTATTCCAGGGCCCCGATCCGATATAACGCATATATCAGGTTGGGGGCAGACATGCCTCCTTAACCTAGATAGGAAGAAGTCCTAGTCATCAGCTGACTCCCCCGGTGTTATTGCGAACGCAATCGGAAGGATTCTCCCACAGTCGTCCTGTGCCACAGCTAGCAATAGCCGATGCGTATATCTACCATACATAAAGGTACCGTCAATTTGTACCAATGGCTTGCAGTATATAAATGCATCTCGGCATTGCTTAAATGTCCAGAACAGACGCTTGAACACTGCGCATCCATGGAGGAAACAATCGTTGTAATACGCCGGTTCCATTTCAAGGTCTGTTATGCTACCTGAGACATATCTCTCCAGCACCTGACACCACTGCCACACTTCATTATATGAAGCGTCCCACCGACCATGCAACTTTTCCAATGCCTTCTGCTTCGCTATCCAAGCCTTCCTGTAAGAGGGCATGTACCCCAATTGGCTACTAATATTGCCAATTAAAGCCGACACTGTAGTCTTGGGATCGGCCTTCACCGTCGGGATAATTAAGTCAGCCAACATGTCTGAGTCCATCTTCAGATGATCTTGTGTAACACCTGTCAATGAACTACGTTAAATAATTCAACATTATATAATATTAGTATTATTCAAAAACATTGAACACATAGTGGTATTGTACCGGCAAGACATGTATGTGGACCTTTGTACTTTTTGATCTCCCACAAGCCTGTCCTTTTCCTCAACGACGCCATGATTTTCCATGAACATGTACCGTCTTGCACTGCACACTTCGCCTCGTACTTATCGAGCTTGGATTTAACCACATTGTAGTTAACCCCATTCTTGATGTTGTATTGTTTCAATGCAGCAAGAAAAGTATTCTTGTTGGAAAACTGGTTACCAACTTCTAATTCGTCCGAATCCAACGACGAAGTTGTACGGTCACGTGTCCGGTGTGGTAGTTCAGGAAACTCAAATGTATCGTCTTGAGATAGATCGACATTATGCATGTGGGCTGGAGGCGAGTACGCCCTGAATAGCGGATCTTCTTCTTCTTCGTCTGAACCGCCCTCAACATCTTCAGGTACGATCAGAACAGGCTCCGATTCAGAAAATAATCCAACTTCTGCACCATCGGGCCCTAGCTCCCGAGGTGGATCCACATCGGACTCATCATCTGACCCACCATAATCTGCAACGAACGAGGGCCCCTCATCGATGGATGTCGTGGGGAGTACATTATCCCTCCTTAAACATCTTTCGTAACGTTCCCAATCATATGTGGATTATTAACCACTAGAAGTTGATGACGTCCCCCAATACATATTTCTATCATCGGACGTCGAAGGACGGATATGCATGTCCCATCCACCAACCGAGTGTCATGCAGGGGTTATGTTTTCCATACTACCACCGAACACGGGCACTTCCATGTTCTGCCTCCCACTAACATAGTGTCGGCTTGGGGTCGTGTATTCCCCTCGAACAGCAGTAGATGTTGAGGTCGAAGAAAGATTACTTGGAGATGAAAATTGTACATATACCTCAAGATAGGGTGATCCACTAGCAAGATGAGTCTCCACCATTGCCTTAAAGCTCCGAGGACCTTTGATGTCGAATGAGTCATATCTCACCGGATCAACCGAAGCACAAAATCTATACTTAATAGACTGAACTTTCATTGGCGTTGTTCCGAATATTTTACGCCTAATTCTTTTTCGAAGTTTTACCAAATCGATGTTCCGATTAAAACCCAGTCGCGCTACGTTCTCCGATAAAAAAACAACACCATTTTCGGTGTCACAAACCTCACCATCGTAGTAAATAACAGCATTAATACGTTCACTCATTTTCAGTTTCTATTTTTCTTTTGCCTCAATTTCCCTTATGCAACCTGAGAATGAAATTTGGCTGATTTATAGTCTAATTTTACCGAAGACTACTGTAGCAAAAGAGCGTCCACGTGGGAGCTCTTTTCAGTACTCATGCTGACAGTGCATCCTGACAGAAGCGCTTTGGCCACTGTTTGTTCAGAAGCGTCTTCTCAAAATTATTTTATCGGATACTACTATAGCAAAAGAGCGTCCACGTGGGAGCTCTTTTCAGTACTCATGCTGACAGTGCATCCTGCTGGAAGCGTTTTGGCCACTGTTTGTTCAGAAACGTCTTCTCAAAATTATTTTACCGGAGACTACTGTAGCAAAAGAGCGTCCATGTGGGAGCTCTTTTCAGTACTCCTGCTGACAGTGCACCCTGCTGGAAGCATTTTTCGACACTGTTTGTTCAGAAACGTCTTCTCAAAATTATTTTGCCGGAGACTACTGTAGCAAAAGAGCGTCCACGTGGGAGCTCTTTTCAGTACTCTTGCTGACAGTGCATCATGCTTGAAGCGTTTTTGGCCATTGTTTGTTCAGAAACGTCTTCTCAAAATTATTTTGCCAGATACAACTGTCAAAAAAATTCAATTAATTTTTTGGGCTAATATATTTTTCCCAAAACTCTAAATATATTTTTACCGTAACCCAGAAACCTTAGAATGTCATACCCTAATTGAACGGGGAGGGAGGGTAAAAATGCGTCCACGTCAGCGCATTTTCCTGGTGATTCAGCAGCATAACGCTTCTCCAGGGGTGCGCTTTGCTGTTTTTTTCCCCCAAAACGCGCTGACGTGGACGCGTTTTGGGGGGAAATAGTCCTTTTCCGTAAATTTTTTTGAAACCGACCCTTTTCCGTAATTAAATTAATTTTTTAATATATTTGGGTATTTTACCCCCTATTCACGTATTTTATTTTTTTTTCTTTTACATTTATTAGTAATTTAGTCTAATCCATTGGCAAATTTCTTTTAGAATCATGATGAAAATTATCTTTAGTCCTTAACGACAGCGTTTCAGCAATCTAGTTTTTATACTCTGAAAAAGCTTTTTCCATTTCGAAACACACTGTTAAAGTGTCTTCTTGTTGGTTGTTACTTGTTGCCTGTTGGTAAGTATTTCAGTAAAAAACAGTGCCCACTTTCAAAGCAACCTTTGTTGTCTTCCTTCCTTATACGACACAGTTTTCAACCAACTTCCATAATTTCTTCTGCTGCTTTATCTTCTTTCAAAAACCTTAAAATACCTTATCTTCTCTGTCTGAAGAAAAAAAAAAAGGAAGCTATCTTTTTTTTTTCCTTGTTTATATTGGAATTTAGCTGTTATTATCAGCTATGCATTCCCTACCATCACATGCGATGCGTCCTCTATGCCTTAACCCATCTCTTTGCTCTTCTCGTTTCCCTTTCTTCTCCTTTTCAATCCCCATTTTCCACAAATTCAAAAACAACCCCACAATTTATAAGAAATCACAAAAGGGTCCTCCGTTTTTTAGCATAAGATGTTGTGGTTCAGGCTCTGTAACCGCCAAGCCTTCATGGGAGCTTCGTAGGAACCGTGCTGCTGTTCAAGAACCAGATGAAAAGGTTGTTGCTCTTCGACAGCTTTTTACCAAGCCTGGAATTGGTATTGATGCTTATATCATCCCTTCTCAGGATGCTCATCAGGTTCAATTCTTTCTTTTTAATATACTTTTTAGTTGCTCAAAAAGACATAATTTTTGGTTGCTTAGGGAAAAAATACAGGTGAAATGTTATCTGAGAATTATGATGATAAACTGATATAAATTATATGAACTGTCTCAGATCTCATCATGTACGTCGGTCCTTGCATGTTTGTAATTGAAAAAAGATATCATTTTGATGTACTTTTCTTTGTTTTTTTGCCTGTTGGTCCTGGAATTCTACTACGTTTTGGTTGATTCAATGATTGTTTTCAAGTTTATTTTATGCAGAAGAGCTTCTGTAAGTAGGACTAAAAATTTATGTTAGTAGAGCATCCAAGTTCTAACATTTTTGGCATGGCTTCCAGAGTGAGTTCATTGCTGAGTGCTACATGAGAAGAGCTTATATATCAGGCTTTACTGGCAGCGCAGGGACTGCTATTGTTACAAAGGATAAAGCAGCTTTATGGACCGATGGTCGCTATTTTCTGCAGGTTTTATTTGTTGACAAACTTTATAGTCATTTTAGTGGAGTTCTGCTTCTATCGAGTTTGGTGCAATATGGTATGAGTGCTTGTTGACAGTAGTTCTTCTTTGACTATGACCATTTAGGCTGAGAAGCAATTGAATTCAAACTGGAAACTCATGCGTGCTGGTAATTTTGGAGTCCCACAAGCTAGTGAATGGCTTAATGATGTTTTGGCTCCTGGTGGACGAGTCGGGATTGATCCTGTGAGCAATCTTTTCAACCTCCTAAACGGGTGCATCTAGCTTACAATTTGCACTCGGTATACCCTCTACTTATGCTTAGCTCTTTGGGACGATATCTGATAATTTGAAGGGAGCAGTTTCTTTTTTCTTATGATGCTGCAGAAGAATTGAAGGAGGTTATATCTAAGAAGAACCTTGAGTTGGTTTACTTGTACGATTTAAATCTTGTGGATGAAATATGGAAGGAATCAAGACCGAAACCCCCAAACAAGCCAATTAGAGTTCATGATCTGAAATATGCCGGTATAGACGTGGTGTCCAAATTATCTTCCCTCAGGGCCGAACTAGTTGCAGCTGGTTCATCTGCAATTGTTATATCCATGCTTGATGAAGTTGCCTGGTTGCTGAACTTGGTATTGATACTAGCACTTAGTTACTTGTTATTTTCCTAGGAATAAAAATGCTGGTCAATTTTGTTTTGTCAAGATTTGTTTGATGTTGGTTACTTTGCAAGGAATCCGATCTTTCAACTTGCTAAAAGCAATATTTATGCATGTCCCACATCTTGTTTTGCAGAGAGGAAGTGATGTCCCACATTCACCTGTTATGTATGCATACTTGATTGTTGAGGTCAATGCGGCAAAGTTATTTGTAGATGATTCTAAAGTCACGTCAGAGGTGATGTATCATTTGAAAAAAGCAGGTGTAGAACTAAGGCCATATGACTCCATCCTTTCTGAAATAAGGAGGTTCGTTTGGGGCACTGTTATTTTTATACTAGGAACAATATGCGTTGAATCGGGCATGTTTTTTCATGCTATCATGAAGTAGCATCTTTTGTTGGACCAGATTTTCAAAAGATCTCATATATTGTCATTTAGCTATAGTCTTAGCTGATTTTCCCTGGATGTGCTCATCTGAACTTACTTTTGAAATAACTTTTTCAGGTTGGCAGCGGAAGGGGCTCACCTTTGGTTAGATACATCATCGGTTAATGCTGCTATTGTGGAGACCTATAAGGCTGCTTGCGATAAATATCTTATGAACCGTGGGAGTCGAGGCAAAACAAAGAATAAGCAATATTTTGAATCCGACAGTCTCCCTGTTGGTCCTTCTGGAGTTTATATGCAATCCCCAGTCTCCTTGGCCAAGGCATTGAAAAATCCGTCTGAGTTAGAAGGGATGCAGAATTCTCACTTGAGGTATCTGATTTCTCCATGTAATAGTAATAAGAATGGGCTGCAGGCCTTTGTTGACACATTGCTTTTGTAGGTTATTCCTTTTAAGCGGCATTTATGTTTTTGCAACTCTTGTTTTTACCATTGTCGGTGGACATGCAAACATACCATAGCCCTTCTTTGTGAAACTTCCTATTTCAGCGTAGCTAAAAGCTATTGTCTGCTAGAAAAAAATATTTAGAGAAAAAACTTAATGAATTATGCTTATGGTGATAAATAATATCATAATATAAATGCAGGGATGCAGCTGCTTTGGCACAGTTCTGGTGCTGGCTGGAAGAGGAAATTCATAAGAACGTGAAACTTACTGAGGTAGACCTTGCAGACAAACTTCTAGAATTCCGTTCGAAGCAAGATGGTTTCCTAGATACGAGCTTTGATACAATAAGTGGTATATTAATTTCTGACTTCTTGATTCCCTCTTTTCCAGCTCTAGACATTCCAGTCTAAGTCTGACAAGTTTAATTCTTGAATGCTGGAAAAAAGTGACATAGTCCCATTTTGTTTTATGTTGGAATGGAATATGTAAGTTCACAAAATTGTCAAGAAAAAAAAAAAAATCAAATCTCTGGTTTTTCACCATTGACATTAAGAATGATATTTCAGGTTCGGGTGCAAATGGTGCTATTATACATTACACACCTGAAGCAGAAAGTTGTAGTGTTGTGGATCCAAATAAATTGTTCCTATTGGATAGCGGAGCGCAATATGTTGATGGAACGACCGACATAACAAGGACAGTACATTTTGGTGAACCAACTGCAAGGGAAAAAGAATGCTTCACTCGTGTTCTAAAGGTGCTGCTTCATTTTTCATCTATTTTGTTGGTTGCAAAGGAGCACTATGTATTTGTTAAATTAAGAGATCAAGTGACTCGTATGCCAAAATTTTCTGTTAGATCATTTAGAATATTTGAGAATATTGGTTGATTTGCTCGTAAGTTATGAGACCGCAACTGCTTTTTGTGTTGGTTATTGTCAGTATTTCCTATTACATCATCAAATTGCAGGGTCACATTGCTCTTGATGAGGCAGTATTCCCGGAGAACACTCCAGGTTTTGTGCTGGATGCATTCGCCCGCTCTGCCCTTTGGAAGATTGGACTTGATTACCGACATGGTATTTCTTCTATCTTTCTGTTGACTTTCAACGGTATCGAAAAGCTTGGTCTATTATTGGTCTGTGACTTAACTGTCTTTCTCATTTCATGCAGGTACCGGACATGGTGTTGGAGCTGCATTAAATGTCCATGAAGGTCCACAAAGTATTAGCTTTAGATATGGAAATATGACCCCCCTACAAAAAGGCATGATTGTTAGCAATGAACCTGGCTACTATGAAGATCATGCCTTTGGCATTCGGATTGAGGTACAAAGTCTTTCGGCCATATCTGTTTGTTCTTAAACTTTGAATTAGCTATAACAATTCTAGCTGAATTCCCTTGATGAATTCATTTAATGGTCTTATCGCTAGTGTAAAACCAAATGTCAGTTAGTCTAGCGCCATTGGCTACACATTATTTGAAATGCATGGTGATTAAAATTTGAAAGTTATATCAGTCTGGGCATTGTTTACTATTTTATAATATTATAAGAAACCCTCTAGTTACTTAGGCTCTTCTCATCTTTGCAGAATCTCCTTTGTGTACAAGAGATTAATACACCGAATCGTTATGGAGGAATCGAATATCTTGGATTCGAAAAACTAACATTTTTTCCCATTCAGGTATACTATCTCTCTTTCTTTGTGAATCTTCCTTTATACGTTAAAATACGCTTTTCTACCCACTTTTCTGTCCACTAACTCCAATATCTTAAGCTCTTCTGGGCATAAATTACTCGTCACAGGACTCACAACCGGTTTTAGATGCGTTTTAAGAAACTTAGTTGGGATCTAAAACTCAAATTTGTAAATAGATTAAGTTGAAATATTGACTTGAGAGGAAGTGTAAAAAATCCCATCTTCTAGGAATGATAATCTGCTAATAACATGAATATATGCAATATCGGAAAATATTAATTTATAAAATCCTGTAATACAATTGTCAATGATGAAATGATAAATAAGCTTTCAAGGAGTATTATAGGGAAAGCAAAAGGAGTTTATAGCAGTGATTGATTACTGGAAATTTTATTCAACTAGGTTATGTTTATGTCGATGTAATCAAACTGGATGCTGGCTACTTCTTAATCGAATTTCAAAACCTAACACATTGACATTTTTAAGAATGATGATTAGGGTTGGCTCAATGAATGGTTAGCCAATGTAGAGGTATGATCAGGAAGTTTCAATCCTGCTAAGAGACTTGTGTGGATTTGTTGCTTTGGTATTCCCCTTCAAGCTCGGAACATTATGACTTTTCAGAATTTCGCAGTTTTTTTAGGCTTCCTGATTAAGTGGATAGTAGAACGGTGAGTTTTTCAGACCTTAGTAAAGGGATGTTACTAATTGAAACTAAACATAGGGAGAAAATAAAAGAGGTTTTTCTGGTTTCATGTGCTAGGGGAGATTGTTTTATTTGGGTGGAGGAGGTGCAGGGTTTTTTCCTAATGATGGGTCAATGTTTGTTCAATCCTTTGCGATTATGATCATGTAAGAGGTAGTGATATAGGCCGTCATATTTTTTCTGACAATAAGGAAAAAAAAAAAGAAACAAGAAACTCCCGTGGCTTCTATTGGTCGTATTGAAGAAACTGAGTTTGGAGGCTTTTATACTGGAGTAATGGATCTTGGAGAGCATCATAAAGATCTTGAGCTTGTTGATAATATCCACAAAATGGCGGTTGATGATGTGGGTACAACATGTATGAAACAGCTCAAAACTGATGACAGGTGTGAAGTTTTGTAATGGATCAAGGGCCTGATGAAGCGATTTTGGAGTTTGAAGTGGAGGGCCTTGATGCAACAAACCAAGCTGAGGTCCTTTTAGTTAATAATATGGTTGGCCAATAGGAAGCTATGATATGTGCAAAGACAGGTGAGATCAAAGAAAAAAGGTTGGATAATAGTAATGAATACTGATTCAGAAAACTTAAATATATTGGAAAGGCGAAGACCAATGGTTCATTGGGGAAAAATATATTGGAGGGTGACAAGAAATTTATTTCAACAAGGATGTTAAAGTATTAAGAAATAATGAAAGAATGTCACCATGGCATCTTGGAAGAGATGATTAGGTCTCAATGCAATGGGAGTAGAAGAAGAAGTTGCGAAATTGACAAACATTGAATTGAACAAGAGGACTATATAAAATTGAATTAGATTTGCGGTGATCAATACATAGTTGTTTTGTAAAAGAATTTAGGATGCTTTTATGATACATTTACTACAATGTTTTGATGCTTTCTGCTTGTATGGTCTTTTCTTTGTATTGAGGTTTTTTAGTTTCATTTAGAATTTAGATGTTGGTCAAGTGTGTTTTATGGTGTCATATATGGATTAGGCATGCTAAAAGGTTTCTCCGTTAGTGCTCTTCCACCGTGTAAGGCTTTGTTTAGTTTTCTCCTAACTTTCTATAACCTTTTGTGCCCCACTCTTCTTATTGATCTTTTAGCTTTTTGTTTCTATCTTCTTTTATGTCTTTTTTCTTAGTTGTAGTATTCCTTAGTGTAGATATCCTATAGTTATCAAGAACCTAGAGCTCCCTTTGTCTTTCCCCACGTCTACTCAAAACCTATCTATTTATCCAAACCTTCCCTACAGTCTGAATCCAAAACCCAACCGCTATCTTCTTTCTTCTCACTATAACCATTTTTCTTCATGAACCAGTTGCTAAACTGCAAGAAACAAGTATGAGCAGAAGTGGCAGTGGAAGTGGGCATTTCTGCTATAACTGCGACAGTCACAATAAAAACAGGGACAACAAAATTATTTATGCAATTCGATTTCCTATGTCTACAGAGCCTAGCTTAGTGAGATGAATCGCTATCTTTGAAACAAATACAACCAGTGATATTAATGACCAAAGTTAAAAAAAAAAAAAAAAAAACAGTTGACAAGTAAGTCTTGTTTCTCCAAGTGATTTGATGTAATCGATCCGATCTGGTCCGATCGTAAGGATATGTTTCTCCAAGTGAATTGATTTTCATTGATAGGTTTGATCATTCCACGATATTAGCACAGCCCAAAGATTTGTTTCAATAATTTGTCAATCTTCTAAATATGACAACTTGTTTTGTCGCAGTGGTGCTGGAAACAAGCACTTCTTTTGACACATTGCAGCAACTTCAAATATGTCAACACCTTTTATTCTATATCTTCCTATTCTTTTCAAAAACCCTAAGAAAAGAAAGAAAATGGATCCTCATACAAACAATAGAGACGTTAGTTGGTCTCAAAGTAACAAGTTAGCTGATGAAAGAACGAGAAAATGAGAGGTAAATCAGCAACCCTCTCCTTGGCATCTGGTTCGAGAGAGGGCGAGAAGGGGACTTATTGTCTACCTGGAAAATACTGATAATGAAGCCCAACAAGACTTTTAGGACCATAGTACTCAATTTCTTTCCCTTGTCATTTTCTACTTCTATCTCACCGCAACCATTGGGTAGAATCCAAATCACATCCCTCCACTATTTTTAATCTCACCATTGTAGTATTCAATATCAACGCTACCACTGTTTTTGAGTCTCATAGCAAATCTCATTGCCTATCCAAAAGGACTTAAGAATTTGTTTTTTTTTCCCTAATCATGTTCATATCTGGGTGCAGACTAAATTGGTTGACTTATCTTTACTTTCTATCGAAGAGATGGAATGGCTGAACAGCTATCATTCACAAGTATGGGAAAAGGTAGGTATTTACATATGAATTCGAGTTCCCAAAACTCATGTTTCTTCAATCTTGAAGAACCTTCAGTTTGATAAGCATTCTTGGTTAATTTTTATTTTTTCTCCTTATAGAGTTTGAAATCATGATAAAGCTAACTTAAGTTGATTTCACAGGTTTCACCATTGCTGGAAGGCTATGCTCGTCAATGGCTTTGGAAAAACACTCGACCCATTGCTAAACAATGATTCCCGCTCTCAAAATTGTCCATCTTTTTTAATCCAGAAATTTCCACCTTCTAAAGCTTGTAAATATATCTCATGATGTGATGATGAGTTATTGTTTGTAGGGTAATTACATTATGTACAGCATTATATTTCATGAAATTTATGAAATTAAATTAACTGCAATAAGAAATACAAATCGTAAATGTTCTTGATAATTTTTAAATTTAAGTATTTAAACCATAATTATGCCCTAGGATAAAACACATTTGTTTAAAAAATATAGAATAAAACACTAGGTATATAGTCTTTACATAGTTATTCAATAATTTAAAAAAACCATTAAGTCTTAACTCGATTGGTATGGTGTTGTTGTCAATGTAGGAAGACATGGGTTCGAGTGCGCTGAAACATGGCGCTATGTGTAGTTCTAGGCAGTGGAGGAGCCAAAAAAACTTTTTTGGGAGGGGCGGAATTAAATTGTATGTTTTTACGATAGTAAAAATGCAATTTCACGATTTTAATAAACTATATCTTTATAATTTTTAAAGGAGTAAATCAAATTTTTATTATTTTTGGGAGGGCCAAAGTGTAATTTTATCATTATTAATTTAAAATTTTATATAATAAAGGGCCTAAATGAAAAAATTTCCATTTTAGGGGGTCAGGGCCCTTGCCTGCCCCCTTGGCTCCACCACTAATTTTAGCCATTGTCTCAAAAAGAACAAATATGATCAGAACTTATAATGAGATTGTTAAAAAAAAAAGTCATTGAGAAGTTTGATAGGGTTTTCTTTACCGTATAAACTTATTTAGCTTTGATGTCTTGCCTTTCTTTTGATAAGTGTAAGGTTTCTTTGTCGTTGTGCACATTTTGTCTTCGGAGTTGGTTATAGGTTTTGAGGATATGTTAAGGGATGGATTTATTAGCTTAAATGAGGTTAAGTTGTTTGTTAAATTCTATTATTTCTTGTTTTTTTTTTCTTATGGAATGCAACGTTTTAGGGTAAGGGCTTTTAATGAAACAGAACGTTTTGATTGTTTCACCCTGTAACTGTTTTTCTCTTTTTATTACTCCATGTAAAAATCCTTTTTTCCCATATAACGAAAGTAGGGGGAAAATGACACACACATCTTGAGTTATCAATTAAAAATTCAAAAAAATATTCCTCTTTCTTTCTCGATTTTTCTTCTTTATTTTGCTGTTTTTTGTATTTTTTTAGTTCATTTTGTACCAAAGGTATCAGAGCTTGGTAGTTCTCATGATCAAGGAAGGGATTTCCACGCATCTGCAAAAAGAGGTCACTCACCTGCAACAGGAGTTCACCAAGTTACATTTTGAGTTTTCACAGTTGGACAATCATATTGGGGACAGGTTCAAGAAACTAAATGAGGAGTTTCATGCTAAGCTTAGGTCTGAACTTCAAGGTCAGTTGCATGGCATATTTGAGTAGTATCTGGGAAAAATTTCAGCCACTAACAAGGGGAAATAAGTGGTGGGAGGTCCCCCACCAGGATTCTTACCTAAGGACCCTTTGCTACCACCACAGAGAAGAGATAGTTGTAACACCCCTAACCCTTATTCGTTGCTAGAACAGGGTTACAAAGTATTACCAAACTTTTCAGATCAGTTACGAACATTTCATATTATTTAACATGCATATCAGAAACTAATCATAAATCACTCATATTGTTCCTTATATGGGCCCTTGAGGCCCAAAATGCACTTTATCAACAAATCGAGACTAAACCGAAACTTAAAAATTTTTCAACAAAATTTCAAAATTTCTCCTAGATGTAGGGGACACACGCCCGTGTGACCAGGCCGTGTGGGCATTCGAAATAGGGCACACGGTCGTGTCCTAGCCTGTGTCCATGCCCATGTAATTCTCTGACTTGGGTCACATGGCCAAGTCACACGCTCGTGTACTAGGCCGTGTGAGCATACTGACTTGTAAAATTAAGGTGCAGGGGTCACACGGCCAAGCCACACGCCCGTGTGCTAGGCCGTGTGAAAATATCTGGGTATTTTGTTTCTCAATTTTAAAGATGCAGGGGACACACAGCCAGACCACACACATGTGCTAGGCCGTGTGTCACACACGGCTGAGACACACACCCGTGTCTCTACCCGCGTGGACGAAAATAGGCCATTTTAAGGCCACTTTTCTCACCCTTTCTTGATTTCAACCTAAGCACCTCAAATTTCATGCTCATATATAGGCCATAACAAGACCTTCAATACAACCAATCCTTAGCTCTAAAAATATCATATTATCACATATATCCTAACATTCTAAACTACTACATTAATCAATTCACACATTTGATTACTTATAACAACCATATTTTACTAACTTATTCACCAGCATGCCCATCATTTATCCATTAATTAACTACACCCAAACATTTATCAAGCATGATAAGACTACACATACATATTTAAGTTGTATATGTGAACAAAATACCATTCATAATACACACCAACCCTATACATGCCATATAAACCATAGTCTACGTTTTAAGGACTACCGGAATGAGCTGGATAGTGTGGCTTGATGTGTTGATCCGATCTCCCGACCTCACGTTAATCTACAAGGACATTAAACAATACAAGTAAGCTTAATGAAGCTTGGTAAGTTCGATAGGTTAAACATAAATATTACCGAACCTATTATAACAAATCAAATAAGCAAATTATTCATGCAATCTCCCTATCAATCACAACTTTAGTCGAAGATCACACTTCTTTCAAATCAATATCAATAATAAACAATACATCTTTCAATTTCAATTTCATAAGTCACTTACCAAATCTTACCAAATCAGAGAACGGCTTATGGATAAGGGTACATCGTTTTCAGAAGCCCGGAGGCTGAACGGAAGCACATAAGTGCTAAATAGAAACCCATAAGGGTTGAACGGAAGCTCATAAGAGCTGAACGGAAACCCATAAGGGTTAAACAAAAGCTCAAAAGAGCTGGACGAAAACTCTTATGAGTTAAACAGAAGCTCGCGAGAGCTAAACGAAAAGTAAACACGAAAGTTCACAACAAATGTTGAACCTCAATTTACTTGGGTAATTTGCCACATTTTCCTCCGATGCCATCAATTCGTCGAATGCCGAATGTACTCAAATCTCGCGTTCCAATCGTTTCGAATGTTCAATTTAAATTCATAATTTTAATAATATTTCATTTCCAACAATAGATATGAATAAACACATAATATAATTCATTAATTCAATATATAAATATATATATATATATTAAAGTTTAACCATACGAACTTACCTGGTTTAATTTGTAATATTTGTAGAAGTTCAATGACTATTCTATTAATTTTTCCTTTTCACGAGTGTCTACAGGCTCTTGATCTAAAATATAAAATTATTTATTCATTAGCATATATTTCAGTTTCAATTCACTTCACAATTAATACCCCTCAATTTTTTGAATTTACACAATTACCCCAACTTTTACAATTTTTGCAATTTAGTCCTTAACTAATTAGTCTACCAAATGGACTAATTTTTCTCAATTAATAATTTACCTAAATATTATAGGCTATCATACAGCCCTTGATAAACAGAAATTTAATACCAAATCCTAATGTTTAACCTTTTCACAATTTGGTCCTAAAATCAATATCTATCAAAATCACTTTATAAAATCATCATACAACAAAATCAAAGCTCTAAATCCATGTTATTTCATCAAAAATATCCAGTATTCATCAATGGTAACTTTCAAAATTTCCAATAAAATCAAAAACTAATGAAATAGTTAGTTGGACCTAATTGTAAAAGTCTCAAAAACATAAAAAATACAAGAAAAGGGCAAGAATTAAACTCACATGGAGCTAAAATATGAACAACTAGCTTAAGGATCTCTCCTATGGCTGTATAATAGCCTAGAATATTTTTGGAGAAGAAATGTCTAAATTGCAAAAGTTGTAAAAGTTGGGAATAGTTAGCCTATAATTTAACTAATTAGTTAAACAAATGGCTAATTAGTTAAAGAAATGTCTAAATTTCTTTATATTTGCGAAAAAATATAATTTGCAATTTACAAAATTACCCCAACTTTTATAATTTTTTCAATTTAGTCCTTAACTAATTAATCTATCAAATGGACTAATTTTTCTCAATTAATAATTTATCTAAATATTCTAGGCTATCATACAACCTTTAACAACAATTAATAATATCTAGCCTATAATGTAACTAATTTGTTTTATATTTAGCCATTTGTTTTATATTTTTTCATATTTTGGAGAAGAAATGTCTAGAAATCAATTAGCCATTTGTTTTATATATTTTTTAATTTCAACTAAATTACCATTTTGCCCTTAATTTATTTTACTTTATTTCCTTCCCTGCTTATGCTGCCTCATGCTTATATTTTAGGCTTAATTGCTCTTTAAGTCCTCCCTTATTTATTTATCAAGTCATTTAATCACTATTTCTTTTAATTAGCAAGTTTTGTACCTTTTTCAATTTAGTCCTTTTTAATTAATTAACTATCAAAACGTTAAACTTTTCTAACGAAAATTTAATACCACCTTAATGACACTCCATAAATATATTTATGACTCGGTTTATAGAATCTAGGTCTCGATACCTCATTTTCTAAACTGCTTGACCTAATAAATCCATATAAAACATAATTTAATAATGCAAAAATCTTTCTAAAATCACATTTAACTTGTAAATACTAAATATTAAAATCTACGAGCTTACTCATCAGATTTGGTGGTCTCGAACTACTATTTTCTGACACCACTAAAAATCGAGCTGTTACAATAGTGGATCTCAACACTAAGGTAATGCAGAAGTCAGTTCTAAAACTTCTAGATTGGAGTGTCCCCTTTTCGATGGAACAAATTTTAGAGGCTGGTGGGCTACACTTGAGCAATATGTCTTGGCTGAGAAGACTCCTGTGAATGGCCAAGTGAGGTTGGTCATGTTAAGCTTGGAAGGAAGGGCCCTAGACTGGCATCACTTTTATGCTCAGAAACAAGATGGGTTTCACATACTGGAATGGGAGTCCTATGCTCAGGCCCTTTAAGACAAGTTTGGTTCGCAAACTTTTCAAGACCTTATGATGGACTTAGTGAATCTTAAGCATGTAGGGTCAATAGACTAGTACCATGACTCTTTTATTAGCTTGTTAAATCAACTACACCTACCTGAACCCTATGCACTCAGCATATTTATTAGTAATCTATGTGCGAATGTGAAGCAGTATCTATAACTTTTAAAACCTAAAACCTTGATGGATGGTTTCATTGTAGCTAGACAAGTGGAAGCCATACTTAGTGGCTCCCCGAAATGGGGATTGTTGACAGGATAGGGTCCTCAAGCTAGAAACACCTCACCAACTTCATTGACCATTACATCTCCATCAACCTTGAACTCTAACACCCATAAAGTAACACTCTCTTCACCTTCAATGAGTGTAGGATCAGTGCATGGGGGTCAGTTACAACTTCAGGATAGCCTCGGGATGGGCCTAGATCTGTATCTCCTACTGAAATAAAGGATCGAAAGAAGAAGGGACTTTGCTATTGATGTGGGGGAAAATATGTTGTTGGCCATAGGTGCATGAAACCTAAGTTGTACTAGTTGTTATTAGAACCTACCACAGAAGGAGATAGTGAAGAGTTTCAAGAATATAGTGATTAGGTGGAAGATTTGAGCTTGGGTGAAGAACCTAACCAAAGTTCAGTGCTGTCTTTACATGCTATACAGGGATCCCAAGGCATACACACTATGAGGGTAGCAGCTCATATAGGAAGCACCAAGGGTATTCTCTTGATCAACTCTGATAGCACCCATAACTTCATAAGTGCTAAGTTGGTGAAACAACTGTCCTTACCTGTGAGCTCCATCAACAAGCTGAAGGTAACAATAGTTAATGGAGCTACCTTGATAACTGGGGGGATCTGTAAGGCAATCCACTAGAAGGTACAATCCACTAAATTTGACATTGATTTTTATGTCCTACCCTTGAGAGTATGTGATTTGGTCTTAAGAGTGCAATGGTTATTGTCCCTTGGGATTATTACTTGGGAATTTAGCTCATTGATCATGAAGTTTGTGTACAAAGACCAAGTCTGTGTTTTACATGGCATTCAACCAGGAAATATCCACTTAGTAGAGGGCACTCAAGTTTCAAAATGTTTTTACATGGTAGGTGAACCCCTAGGACCCTATACCATTATGGTGTCTGCTCCCACACATCCCTTCTTAGGGGCCATGACAGTGTTGGTTCTTGACATTCTACAGCCTTTATTGTAAGAATTCTAGGATATATTTCAAGAACTTAAGGGCCTACCACCTCCAAGGCTTCAAGATCACAAAATTCCCTTGAAGAACGAGTCTACTGTGGTTAAGTTGAGACCTTATAGATACCCTGCTATACAAAAAATGAAATGGAAAGAATAGTACAAGAAATGTTGCAAGCTGGTATCATCAGAGATAGCAATAGCTCTTTTGCTTCTCCTATAGTAATGGTAAAGAAGAAAGATGACACATGGAGAATGTGCATGGACTACAAGCATTTGAATCAGTTGACCATCAAAGACAGATTTCCAATGCCCCTCATTGAAGCACTGCTAGATGAACTAAGGAAGGCAGTGGTATTCCCCAAGTTGGATCTTCGATCGGGCTACCATCAGATCAGGATATGGGAATCTAATATCTATAAGACTATTTTTTGAACACATGAAGGGCACTATGAATTTTTAGTACTGCCCTTCGGTCTTACCAATGCCCCATCTACATTTTAGGCCCTTATGAATTCCATATTTTGTTGGAAAATTTGAGTTTAGAAAACGCAGCGGAAAATACATTTAGGGAAAATCCAAAGTTGTAAAAAATATTTTCCAAAACAAGATTTTGGTTGTGATATCTAAAATAATAAACACTTAATCAAAATTTTACCTTTTCGATTCTTCTAGGATGAGCACTTTGACCAAGTAGTCTTCTTTGCTATCCTCAAGCTCACGTTTGTCGAGTGTGGGCTCGCTTTGAATAAGAAAAATTTTCACAAAAATTACCAGTGGGGTAATTTCACAATTTCTCTAAACTTTTGGGTCATGTTGTAAATCAAAAAATATCTCTAGAAATTTTTTGAAATAGTCTCTTCAGAGAATTTTCTCTCTACAATAGTCTCTTCAGAGAATTTTCTCTCTATAACTTTCTCTTAAATTCAAGTGTGTGTGAAATAATGACCCAAGGCTCTCTTTATATAATGAGAGTTTAGAGAGTTCAACTTTAATTAAACTTAATCACTTTAATATTAAATTAATATAATATTTATCAAGACAAATATTAGATTAAATTTAATATTAAATCTTATTAAAATAATAAAATGTTTATCTATAAGATAAACATTAAATTTAATTTAATATTAAGATAATCAATTTAATACTAAATTAACAAAATACTATTAAGATAAGTATTAAATTAAATTTAATATTAAAATATTAAAATAATATTATTTTTGGAATATTTAATTTGAAACCAAATTCTCTGATAGAGTCCCATAGGAGTGTAACTCTTTCACTACTCAATCACCAAAGACCAACTGTCGCCGGCCACCGGGACACCGCCGACACTGCCGTGTCTGATGGTGCAAGTGCAACACCCTGAGCTGATTCAGCTGCTGCCAATTTAGTTTGATTTAATGACAACCCAATCGGTCCGGTCTAGCCACTGGTTGGACTGTCGGCCTGGTTTCACATACCGAGTCCAATTTGACCAGTTTTTGGGTCTTGGTATCGATTTAGGCTTCCTGCTCAATTTATGATCTCAGGTCCAATTTTCAAGTTCAATTACCCATTGAGACAATTGTCTGACTTGAAAATTAATTTCTAAAAATATCACATTAATATTAATTAATTTGATTAATTTAATTTTACTTGATCAGAATTAATTTTTCCAAAAATCACTTAGATTTTTTTTAAATTAATTTTTCAAGAAAATTCTTTAATCAAAATTTCTAGTTGAACGATTCTCATGACCACCTAATTTAATTCCAAATCGAATAAATCAACTCAATTAAATTATTTCCAAAGTCGTAAAATTTTCTTCTAATTCAAATGCAATCCGATTGAGCTTTTGTTGAGCTAGCAGAGGGACTAATCAGACATATACAATTAGGCTCGAGTAATTGCAATTATGTCCAAAAGTATCGTTCGGATAATTCTCAATTACTTAATCATGGAGTCAGTCCACAAGAAGTACCATGACTGAAAACTCCTTATTGTATACTCTTTACGAAAGTAATTCATCCAACTACTTTGTCCAATGACCTCGTCATGTGTGTGTTACCCTTATATGATATCCTTGATTTCTTTGAGTTAAACTCATTCAATCAATACAATCTTATTTTATCTCATTGTCACCATTATGTCTTATTAAGGATTAATATGATCGCTGTCAACAAATGACTGTGACAAACTGCTCGTTCGAGAATTAGCAACCCGTGGCCACATTCCATATTTATTAATCCACACATTGCCAATGAGAGGGTATCATTAACTCTTTAATTGAGCTATGAATTCCATTATTACTAGTAAAGTCATGCCATACACAAGTCATGTACCCAAGATACCGGTTATGGCCCCAAACATCTTTATAGCATAAGCCTCCACTTATATGAAAGCACATGAGTTGCATACGCATGGTCAGTGACTAACTAGGATTTAAGTAAATCACACCATGAATGTCACAAGTGAGTTAATTCACAAACAGATTCAGAATTAATTCATCTTAGGTCCAGTCTAATGTATTATTCTACCAATGAATACATATATGTCTCTACTCATGGAGTCAACTGCTCTGATAGCCAAGACTAGTCATCTCCCCAATTGGAATTGTAGATGACATAACAATCCTTCTCAGTATTTGAATCAAATGCTCACTTCGATAGTTTTATGAGATTACGGACTTATTTAGATTATCTACTGAAGTAATTTCTCTTTTTCGCAATGTAAACCTTCTTACAATTCCACTTATCTTTAGTTTGAACTTAAACAATCAATGAGCTAAAATTTTCTTGTCACAATTTTGCTATGCATGCAAAATATAAAAGATAGGAATATAAAAGACATAATAGTGAAATGTGAAATTAGCTTTATTTATTTATTCATCGTTCAAATAAATAGAAAATACTTACATGCTTACTATATAGACACATTTCCCAACATATTTAAACCACTCTTGAGGAAGTTTGTGTTAATCGTTTTTTATGATATACTTGTCTACTATGTTACATGGAAGAATCACTTAGTCCATTTAAGGAAGGTGTTTGATATTCTGAGGGCTCAACAATTGTTTGCTAAGAAACGCAAATGTCATTTTGGAGTTGAGAAAATTGATTATCTTAGGCACACCATTTCGAGTGGGAAAATAGCTATGGATAAATCAAAGATAGAAAATGTTATGGCTTTGAAAGTTCCTCAATCAGTCAAGGAATTTAGAGGGTTTTTGGGATTATCAGGATGTTACAGAAGGTTTATCAAAAGTTATGGGTCTATAGCTAAACCCCTAATTAGCTTGTTGAAAAAGGGGATTTGGAATTGGACACCATAAGCTGACCAAGCCTTCATGTTACTCAAACTTGCCTTGAGCTTAGCACTTGTCCTGGCTTTGCCCGATTTAAAAGTGGAATTTTACATAGACACCGATGCTAGCAATACTAGTGTAGGAGCATTTTTACAGCAAAAGGGCCATCCTATTGCTTATTTTAGCAAAGCCCTTGACATCAAGCACCAATCCCTTTCGATATATGAGAAAGAGATGTTAGCAACCTTGCTAGCTGTTAAAAATGGCATGCATATCTGGTGGGACGTCATTTTTGTATAAGGACATATCATCAAAATTTGAAATTTCTTTTAGACCAGTAGGCTATTACCTCTTTCTAGCAAAGATGGGTTGCCAAGATGTTAGGATATGACTTCCAAGTGATCTATCGAAAAGGAAACACCATTGTGGTAGCTGATGGATTATCGAGACAACATATACTACAAGGTAGTGTTGGCAATTGGGAAGTATTTCTATAGTTTCGGATTTACTGAATAAAGTACAAAATTCATGGCCACAGGACCATAAACTCAAGAAACTCTATGAAACGCTGAACAGTAGCCTTCATCTCACCCAAAATACACTTGGGATTGTCAATTTTTAAAAAGAAAAGAAAAGTCAGTGGTGGGGTCAAATTTGGCACTAAGGAAAGAGCTATTCACCTATTTTCACGAAGAGGTTGCTGTTGATCACTTAGGTACCCACGCAACTAGGCACAGGATGGTCATGGGGCTTTACTGAAAAGGAACGAATATTGATATAAAAAATTGGGTCAAGGAATGCATGGTGTGTCAACATTGCAAGTATGATACTAATGCTCAGCCTAGCCTCTTCCAACCTTTGCCTACTCCCTTAAGAGCTTGGTCTGAAATCACCATGGATTTCATTAAAGACCTACTTTCCTCAAAAGGAAAAGACACGATATTGGTGGTCGTTGATCGCTTGACCAAATACTATTATTTTCTAGTTTTAGCTTACCCTTACGCTGCTGCTTCTGTGGCAACAGCTTTTCTTGAACAACATTTATAAGCTACACAGGTTACCTGATACCATCATTTCTGATAGGGATAGGGTGTTTACCAGCTCTTTTTGGTAGGAAATGTTTCGCAGGTTAGGCACAAGAATCAAACTCTCAACAACTTATCACCCAGAAATCGATGGACAGTTGGAAGGGCTTAACCGCTGTTTGGATGGTTACTTACGTTGCATGACAGGTGAAAGACCAAGAGATTGGCTCCATTGGCTCCTTCTCGTAAAATGGTGGTACAACTCCAACTATCAATCTGCCATTCGAACCACCCCCTATGAGGCCCGGTATGGGCAACCTCTACCTCAACATATTCCATATCTAGCTGGATCTTCCAAGATTGACAGTGTAGATCTATAACACCCCTCACCCGTATTCAACGCTAGAATAGGGTTACGGAGCATTACCGAACTTATAAAACAATTAAACATTTATTTCACAAACATTTTTAAATTTCAAGTAATCGTCATTCAACATCAATCACGTTGTCCCTAATACGAGCCTACGAGGCCTAAAACATGCACTTGAAGTGGTTCGGGACTAAACTGATAACTCAAGAAGATTTCATAAAACTTAGAAAAATTTTCAAACTACAGGGGGCACATGCCAGTGTGGCCCGGCCGTGTCTCACACGGCCAAAGACACGCCCGTGTCACAGGCCGTGTAGGCATTTGACATGAGATCACATGGTCGTGTCCCAGTTCGTGTCCGACCCCATGTCACTCCCTGACTTGCATCACATGGCCAACTATACGCCAGTGTGACCAGCCCGTAGGCCCTTTTGAAATGGTCTCACACGCTCGTAAGCCAGGCCGTGTGCTAGACTGTGCCAAACCTGTAGGGTATACTGACTTAGGCCATATGGCCAAGACACATGCCCGTATGTTGGGCCATGTGGAGCATATTGACTTAATTATTAATTCAACACCAGGGGACACACAGCCGTGTAATCTGACCGAGTGTCACAAACGGCTGAGACACACGCCCGTGTCTTTGCCACCCAAACTTGCTTACATCTACATCAACTCAATTAGCACCAAAACATGTCATAAAGTAGGCATTCCAAATCAACTCCAATCAAGTTCAATTCATGATAATCTCATACCATTAACCACAATATACACAAATATCAAATTTAAAAATCTCATTCATGCTAACTCACAATCACAAATCTCCTAAATGGCATCTTATAACTATGCATCAATTTGCCTAAACAAATAAGCATACTAATTCTCAAATATCAACCATTTGACATCCACAATACCTATAATCAACAAGCATCATACATCCATCAACAAACTCACACCACAAGCCATATGCACATATATATACACAACCAAATCAACCAAATTAAGCAAACTCTCAAGGCTATTTACAAAACCAAACTCTTAATATTTACAAGCCATTTCAAATGACTAAATTCATTAACAAGACATATACCAGCATAACCAAAGTCCCTATACATGCTATATACTCAAAATACTTAAATTCAAAAGTACCAAAATGATAGTTGGATAGTGTGATGAAGTCTCTGATGATTCCTAAATTCGAGCTAGCTTTGATTTCACTGTAGAACACGAAAAATAAACAAAGTAAGCTATAAAGCTTAGTAAGTTCGTATAGCAATAAACTTAACTTACAAATATGCACAAATTAAACAATTAAAACATATCATAACATATCTATTTTGAACCATTAACCTACCACAATTTCCATTCCCAAAATTAGACATAAATTTCACAAGTTTCTTTAATTCAATGCTTGTACGATTTATGTACATACATGTACCACCTCGTATCAACATTAACATAACCACATCTCTGATATACCCGTTAAACCATTCAGAATATTATCGGATACCCAGGAAACTCGCACCCTAAGTGCCACATATATAGCCAAAGCTATCTCAATCTCATATCACATATAATGCTCACTCTCGAGCTATCAACGGGTTTGCTCACACAAGCTGACGGTCATGACGAAGCTACACGGTGCTGCTCACACAAGATGACGAGTATCCGGAACACATGCCGGATAACTTAGCCACTGGTAGGACGTACGGACCAGCACCCAAATCACATAATCCCTAATGACATGTCATTTGTATCCTAATCTGTTCCTAAGGTTCAACCAAGATTTCTCATTTGTCGAATCGTCGTCGAATATGTCCGTAGTGTTGTGTTCACAATTTATGCAATATTAAATCATTTAAAACATAATTATAACAATGCTTATTACACACGAACTTACCTCAAATACAAAAACGGCGAATAAGTCGATCAATCCGGTACTTTGTTCTTTCCCCAATCTAAATCTGAATTTCACTTTTCTTGATCTAAATGTAATCAAAATTAACTTATATAATAATCTCTCTATTCAATTTAATCCAAAACACATATGAAGTAATTTTTACATTTTTTCCCCTAACATTTCAACATTTTTGCAATTTAGTCCTTATTTCATAAAATTATAAATTCATGCAATTCAACCAAAACCCATGCTAACCGAATTTCAATTAGTTCCTAACAGTCCATATTTTTCATTTATTTCACAATTTAACCACAAAATTTACACATTTCACAATTTAATCCCTAATTGGACATTTTACTAAAAAACAATTAATAAATGTTGTTTACTTAACAACAAGCATGTATTTTCTACCATTAAACATCAAAATACATATAGATTCATCAATAGCAAAGCCCTAAACCTTTAACAGTTTTGCAAAATAGCCCCTAGGCTAGCTAGACTAAGCTGCAACGATATCAAAAACATAAAAATTATTAAAAACGGGACAAAATTCACTCACCTATTGAGCTAGGAAGCTTGGCCAAACATAATATGCATCCATGGAGTTTCTACCTTCTTAATTTCAGTGGAAGAAACTAAAAAAAGATGATAACTTTGTTGTTTTATTATTTTACTTATTTAATTTACTAAATTACCTTTTTTAACCTTTAATATAATTCATTAAAATCAGTTAATATAAGTCCAAAAATGTCCACTCATTTTAACAATGGTATATTTACCATATAAGGACCTCCACTATTTACTTTCAAAGCCATTTAATACCTTTAGCTATTAGAACATCATTTTTGCACTTTACGCGATCTAGTCCTTTTTATCAAATTGACCATTCAAACAATAAAATTTCTTAACGAAATTTTCACACAATCATACTATCATGCTATAAACATTAAAATAATAATAAAATAATTATTTTGACTTCGGATTAGTGGTCCCGAAACCACTATTCTGATTTAACTAAAAACGGGTTGTTATAACTCTCTCCTTTTAAGAATTTTTGTCCCCGAAAATCTTACTAGAAAAGAGGTTAGGGTACTATTTTCTCATAGCTTCCTCGGGTTCCCACGTAGCTTCTTCGACTCCGTGACGTTGCCACAAAAATTTCACCAAAGCTATGCTTTTATTTCTTAATTCTTTAACCTCTCGAGCTAAAATTCTGATCGGTTCTTCGTTATACGTCATATCAGGTTGAATTTCTATCTCAGTCGGAGAAATGGTATGAGATGGATCTGATCGATACCGTCGTAACATCGATACATGAAATACATTGTGGATCTTTTCTAACTCTGATGGTATAGCTAGCCGATATGCCACTGGCCCTATTCTTTTGATAATCTCATACGGCCTGATAAATCGCGGACTCAATTTGCCTTCGCGACCAAACTGAAGAATTTTCTTCCACAGAGATACTTTTAGAAATACTTTGTCGCCGATCTGAAATTCAATGTCTTTACGTTTCAAATCCGCATATGATTTTTGTCGATCTGAAGCTGCTTCCAAACTATCGCGAATTACTTTCACTTTATCTTCAGTCTCTCTAATCAAATCAACCCCGTGAATATTTTTCTCACTAAGCTTGTTCCAATACAACAGATTTCAGCATTTACGACTATACAATGCTTCATACAGTACCATCTTTATACTCGATTAAAAAATGTTGTTATACGCGAATTCAACTAATGGAAAATATTTTTCCCAGTTGCCTTCAAATTCTAAAACACAACAACAAAGCATATCTTCGAGAATCTGAATTACTCTCTTAGACTTACCATCAGTTTACAGATGAAATGCAGTACTAAAGTGCAATCGTGTACCTAAAGCTTCTTTCAATTTCTTCCAAAATCGCGACGTAAACCTCGAATCTCTATCCGAAATAATAGATATTGGCACTCCGTGCAATCTAACGATCTCAGAGATGTACAATTCAGCCAATCTATCAAAGGAATAATCTCAGAGATGTACCGAAATGAAATGTGTTGATTTTGTTATCGATCAACGAAAACCCAAATAACATCTTTCTTTTTCAGAGACAGGGGCAAACCTGATACGAAATCCATCGTAACCCTATCCCATTGCCACTCCGTAATCAACACTGACTGTAGCAAACCCAAAGGCACCTGATGTTCAGCTTTAACTTGTTGACAAACCAAACATCTTGACACAAACTCTGAAATGTCTCTTTTCATACCCAACCACCAGTACAACTGTTTCAAATTATTATACATTTCAGTACTCCCCGGATGAACAAATAAACAATCATTGTGTGCTTCGTTTAGCATTTTCTGAATTAACTTGGAATTCTTTCATACGCAAATTCTACCTCAGAACATTAAACAATCATCGGATCCGATCTGATACTCTGAATCACTAGTCGACTCGCATTGCACTCTTTTAGCTTGTAACTCATTGTCACACTTTTGAGCTTCACAAATTTACTGAAGAAATACCGATTTAGCTTTTAATTCTGCTAGAATCAAACCATCATCAGACAAACTTAACTGCGTATTCATCGCTCGCAAAGTAAATAATGATTTTCTACTCAGAGTATCCGCGACTACGTTTGCTTTCCCCGGATGATAATCAATCACTAACTCATAGTCATTCAACAACTCGAGCCATCTTCGTTGACGCAAATTCAAATATTTCTGAGTCATAATATACTTTAAGCTCTTTTGATCGGTAAAAATATGACATTTTTCACTGTATAAGTAATGTTGCCAAATCTTCAATGCAAAAACAATAGCAGCCAATTCTAAATCGTGCGTCGGATAATTCTTTTCATGTGGCTTCAACTGACTAGAGGCATAAGCTATCACTTTACCCTCTTGCATCAAAACACACCCAAACCGTTTAATGACGCGTCACTGAAAATCACAAACTCTTCACCCGACTCAGGTTGAACCAAAACTGGTGCCTCAGTTAACAATGCTTTCAACTGTTCAAAACTTTGTTGACATTTATCAGACCATTCGAATTTCACATCTTTCTGTAGCAATCTAGTCATCAGTGTAGCAATCATCGAGAATCCTCTAACAAAACGCCGATAATAACCAGCTAATTCCAGAAAGCTTCTAACTTCAAACACATTTCTTGGTGGTTTCCAGTCAACAACATCTGAAAATCTTGCTTGGATCAACTCATATACCTTCCGCTGAAACAATATGTCCCAAAAATCTAACCTCTCAGAGCCAAAACTCGTATTTTCTAAATTTAGCGAACAATTGATTATCCATCAAAGTTTGTAGCACAATCCTTAAATGCTCGGCATGCTCAGACTCATCTCGTGAATAGATCAGAATGTCGTCAATGAACACAACAACAAATCTGTCTAAATACGGTCTAAATATTCGATCCATAAAAACTGCAGGAGCATTAGTTAATCCGAAAGGTGTAACAATAAATTCATAATGCCCGTACCTTGTTCTAAACGTAGTTTTCAGGACATCTAAATCTTTTACTCTCAACTGATAATAACCAGACCGCAGATCAATTTTTGAAAATACTGTTGCTCCTTTCAACTGATCGAACAAATCATCGATTCGCGGCAAAGGATACTTTCTTTTTATCGTAACCTTGTTGAGCTGACGATAATCAATACAAAGTCTCATTGATCCGTCTTTCTTCTTTACGAACAACACTGGTGCACCCCAAGGCGAAAACTTGGTCGTGCAAAACCTCTATTTGTTAACTCCTACAGCTGAGATTTCAACTCTTTCAATTATGTACGGAGCTATCGATATCGGTGATGTTCCAGATGCTAATTCAATACAAATTCGACCTCTCTGATCGGTGGCAATCCTGGTAACTCTTTTGGAAACACATCCGGATACTCACAGACTATTGGCACTGATTCAATCTTCGATTCAAACACTTTTGTATCCAGTACATAAGCAAGATAAGCTTCACAACCTTTTCTCACATATATCTGAGCTGACATCGATGAAATTACAATAGGCAATCCACTCGACTCATCTGATTCAATTTGAAAGATTTCACTATTCTGACATTTCAATTCAATAATCTTTCATCTACAATTCACAACCGCATCATGTAGTGTCAACCAATCCATACCCAGAATTACATCAAATTCATCAAACGGTAGTAGCATCAAATTAGCCGAAAAATAGTAACCCCGAGTCATTAAAGAACAGTTCTTGCAAACTTTATCAACTAGAATATATTTGCCTAATGGGTTCGACACTTTAACCATAAACTCGGTAGACTCAACAGGCAAACTCTTACTAGACACTAAAGTCATACAGATATATGAATGAGTCGATCAAGGATCAATTAATGCAACTACATTAGTTTCATAGAGAGAAAATGTACCGGCGATCACATCTGGTGATGACACATCTTCGCGAACACGGATAGCGTAAGCTCTAGCAGGTGCTCTAGCCTCGGATCTCACAGCTAAATCTTTTGTCGCACCTTTACTACTGGTTACATTCTCGTATTTCTAGGTGGCCTCCCTCTAGTAGCTGTGTTACTCAGTTTTGCATTCTGGAATTTATCTTTCTCGGCTAACTCCGGGCAATCTCGAATGAAATGATTTGCGAGCTACATTTAAAACAACCTATATTATTCATCCAGCACTCACCAAAATATTGTCGACCACACTGTTGGCAGTCAGGTTTATTATTTCTCATGCTGCCAACACTCAATACTGATGTAGCTTGAGTTTTAGGACTTGAATATTGCTTTCCACGATCTCTGTTTGGATACCCAATTGAAGCATTCGAACGAGTGTACGAATCTCTTGATTTCTTTGACGAAAATTGATATGGTTTATTCATCGATCTTTTTCTCAAATCTCTAGCTTTGAATTCAGCTTTTCTCTTTTCTTTGCCCAATTCTTCAGCTTTGCAAGCTCGGTTGACTAATACAACAAATTCTTTCAACTCTAAAATCCCAACTACTAGTTTCATGTCTTCATTCAGCCCGTCTTCAAATCTTTTACACATAATTGCCTCGGTGGAAACACATTCTCGAGCATACTTACTAAGTCTCACAAACACTCAGCTGGTGTGCAAGAAACTCATCAAATACCCAAATCGTATTTTCAAGCCAAAACTCGACTCTCTCAGGATCGTTGTCAACATTAGCTCTAAACTCTTCGGCCCCATATTTTCGAATCTTATCAACTGGCAACTTATTCAATCTTAAAATTTCCACAACTTGAAGAACTACGGGAACCGATTGGGGATTAAGTGGGGTGGAGGTTGCTGAGCAGCCGGATTTGTTCGAACAAACTCCGTAAACCACTCATTCATCATCTGGAAGAAGGCTTCTTTAGCCTCTCCTCCCTGGCTACCCGATACGGGTCTCGAATCTGATTGCGCTACTCCGTGAACGGAGGCTGGCGCATTACTTTCAACATCATCAGCTACAGCTCTATTGGGATCCATTTACTATATGAAAGCACGATTTAAACTGTCAGGAGATATCACACTATCACAGATTATATATAGCATGTATAACTAGACTCTCACATACGCTACATTAGTCTGAGAATCGACTAAACCGTAGTTCTGATACCAATAAATGTAACACCCCTCACCCGTATTCAACACCGGAATAGGGTTACAGAGCATTACCGAACTTATAAAACAATTAAACATTTATTTCACATACATTTTCAAATTTCAAGTAATCGTCATTCAACATCAATCACATTGTCCCTAATACGAGCCTACAAGGCCCAAAACATGCGTTTTAAGTGGTTCGGGACTAAACCGATAATTTAGGAAAATTTCATAAAACTTAGAAAATTTTTCAAACTACAAGGGACACATGCCCGTGTGGCCCGGCCGTGTGTCTCACACGGCCAAAGACACGCCCGTGTCACAGGCCATGTGGACATTCGAAATGGGATCACATGGTCGTGTCTCAGCCCGTGTCCAACCCTATGTAACTCCCTGACTTAGGTCACATGGCCAACCACACGCCCGTGTGACCAGCCCATGTGCCCTTTCAAAATGGCCTCACACGCTCGTGTGTCAGGCCGCGTGCTAGGCCTTACAAAACCTGTAGGGTATACTGACTTAGGCCACACGGCCAAGACACACGCCTGTGTGCTAGGCCGTGTGGAGCATACTGACTTGATTTTTAATTCAACACCAAGGGACACACGGCCGTGTAACCTGACCTTGTGTCACACACGGCTGAGACATACGTCCGTGTCTCTGCCCTTATGGACAAAAATAAGCTATTTACCAAGCCATTTTGCCACCCAAACTTGTTTACATCTACATCAACCCAATTGCCACCAAAACATGTCATAAAATAGACATTCCAAATCAACTCCAATCAAGCTCAATTCATGATAATCTCATACCATTAACCACAATATACACAACTACCAAATTTGAAAATCTCATTCATGCTAACTTGCAATCACAAATCACCTAAATGGCATCTTATAGTTATGCATCAATTTGCCTAAACAAGTAAGCATACTAATTCTCAAATATCAACCATTTGACATCCACAATACCTATAATCAGCAATCATCATACATCCATCAACAAACTCACAACACAAGTCATATGCACATATATATACACAACCAAATCAACCAAATTAAGCCAACTCTCATGGCTATATACAAAACCAAACTCTTAATGACTAAATTCATTAACAACACATATACCAACATGACCAAAGTTCCTACATATGTCATATACTCAAAATACTTAAGTTCAAAAGTACCAAAATGATAGTTGGATAGTGTGATAAAGTCTTCGACGATTCCCAAATCTGAGCTAGCTTTGATTTCACTATAGAACACGAAAAATAAATAAAGTAAGTTATAAACCTTAGTAAGTTCATATAGTAATAAACTTAACTTACCAAATATGCACAAATTAAACAATTAAAACATATCATAACATATCTCATTTTGAAACATCAACCTACCACAATTTCCATTCCCAAAATTAGACATAAATTTCACAAGTTTCTTTAATTCAATGCTTGTACGGTTTATGTACATACCTGTACCACCTCGTATCAACATTAACACAACCACATCTCGATATACCCGTTGAACCATTCGGAATACTATCGGATACCCAGGAAACTCGCACCCTAAGTGCCACATATATAGTCGAAGCTATCTCAATCTCATATCACATATAATGCTCACTCTCGAGCTATCAACGGGTTTGCTCACACAAGTTGACGGTCATGACAAAGCTACACGGTATTGCTCGCACAAGATGACGAGTATCTGCAACACATGCTGGGGATAACTTAGCCACCGGTAGGACGTACGGACCAGCACCCAAATCACATAACCCCTAATGACATGTCATTTGTATCCTAATATATTCCTAAGGTTCAACCGGGATTTCTCGTTTGCCGAATCATCGTCGAATATGTCCGTAGTGTCGTATTTACAATTTATGCAATATTAAAGCATTGAAAACATAATTATAATAATGCTTATTACATACGAACTTACCTCGAATACAAAAACGACGAATAAGTCAATTAATCCGATACTTTATTCTTTCCCCGATCTAAATCTAAATTTTGCTTTTCTTGATCTAAATGTAATCAAAATTAACTAACTTAATAATTTCTCTATTCAATTTAATCCAAAACACACATTAAGTAAATTTTACATTTTTCCCCTAACATTTCAACATTTTTACAATTTAGTCCTTATTTCATAAAATTACAAATTCATGCAATTCAACGAAACCCATGCTAGCCGAATTTTAATTAGGTCCCTAGCAGTCCATATTTTTCATTTATTTCACAATTTAATCACAAAATTTACACATTTCACAATTTAATCCCTAATTGGACATTTTACTAAAAATCACTTAACAAATGTTGTTTATCTAACAATAAGCATGTATTTTCTACCATTAAGCATCAACATACATATAGATTCATCAATGAAAAAACCCTAAACCTTTAAAAATTTTACAAAATAGTCCCTAGGCTAGCTAGACTAAGCTGCAACGATCTTAAAAATATAGAAATCATTAAAAACGGGACAAAATTCACTCACCTATTGAGCTAGAAAGCTTGGCCGAACATAACATGTATCCATGGAGTTTCTATCTTCTTAATTTCAGTGGAAGAAACTAAACAAATATGATAACTTTGTTGTTTTATTATTTTACTTATTTAATTTACTAAATTACCTTTTTAACCTTTAATATAATTCATTAAAATCACTTAATATAAGTCCAAAAATGTTCACTCATATTAACAACGGTATATTTACCACATAAGGACCTCCACTATTTAATTTCAAAGCCATTTAATACCTTTAGCTATTAGAACATTCCTTTTGCGCTTTACGCGATTTGATCCTTTTTATCAAATTGACCATTCAAACAATAAAATTTCTTAACGAAATTTTCGCACAATCATACTATCATGTTGTAAACATCAAAATAATAATAAAATAATTATTTTGACTTCGGATTAGTGGTCCCAAAACCACTGTTCTGATTTAACTAAAAATGGGCTGTTACAAGATCGTAGCCTACAACAAAGAGAGGTGGCTCGATAGTTGCTCAAGTATCATCTCAAACGTGCCCCAAATCGCATGAAGCACTATGCAAATAGAAGGACAAGTGACAGAAGTTTTTCAGTAGGGGATTAGGTGTATTTGAAACTACAACCATATTGACAGCACTCTTTGAGAAGGATCAGAAACCAAAAGCTCTCTCCAAAATTTTTGGGTCCCTTCTTGGTTATGGCCAAAGTTAGTGAGGTCGCTTACACCCTACAATTGCCTCTTAACACTAAAATCCACCCAACCTTCCACGTTTCTCAACTCAAGAGCCACATTGGTCAACAACTTGTTTTTGCCACACTGCCACCTACGGGTCCTGAAGGAATGCTACTGAAAGAACCATCTCGAATTTTAGATCGTCGCATTTCCAAATAAGGTCATCAGGCTATCACTGAGGTCTTAGTCGAATGGGCAAATTCATTTCCTGAAGATGCTTTTTGGGAAATTCTGTCAATCCTCTAGAACCAGTACCCAAACTTTGATCCTTGAGGACAAGGATCCCTTGATGCGGGGAGTATTGTTAAGGGATGGATTTATTAGCTAAAATGGGGTTAAGTTGTTGGTTGAATTCTGTTATTTCTAGTTTTGTTTGTCCTTATGAAACGCAGCAGGGTAAGGGCGTTCCATTATAACAGATCTTTGTCTTGTTGAAAAGTTTTTGGGTGAAAGGGGCCATCAATTTTGCCGCTATGTGGCAAACCATTTTATCTTTATGGTGTTCACTCCGAGGTGCTAATATCAAGAGATAGGTGGAAACGTATTTTATTTCATCCAGTTTTTTCATGTGGTGAATCTGAAGATGATGATATCTGGTGGTCACTGGTCAT
The DNA here is from genome assembly GCA_005393395.2 of Gossypium australe. Lineage (NCBI taxonomy): Eukaryota > Viridiplantae > Streptophyta > Magnoliopsida > Malvales > Malvaceae > Gossypium > Gossypium australe. The sequence continues at coordinate 127,977,513 of CM016624.1, read as the reverse complement.
TTAATAATTGCTTTCTTATTGTCCACAAGTTGGTGCAAGGTGAAAATATGAAGGGTGTTAATTTTTATTATGCGGATTTCTAAATTCAAGTGCATGATCTCTCGTCTAGTTTTACCTTGAAAGCTCTGGCCAAAAATCTCGATAATTTTATGGGTTCTTTCTTAGATTATGATGCAAGTAGTCAAAGGAATGTGTCATCTTTTTGGCCATTTTTTTTAGGTTAGTTTTAGTTACGAAAGAGTTTCTGTTGTTTGTTTTTTATGTGGTATTCTGGGTCATAGTGATTCCAGCTGCCGGAAATTACTTGATTTTTTGGAAGGGGTGCTTATCCAGGGTTGGTCGTAAGAGATGCGTGCGGAGGTTCGACATAGAAACCGAGGGCAGTCAGTCCAGTGGCATCGCGACAGGGGAATTGGGAGAGTAATCAAGCTTCAAAACAGGCGGGAGATAACAATGGGAGTAAATCCCGTTTATCAAATCGATGTATTAATTTCCCAAAAGACCCGCTGTTTATTACGGGGAGTGGGATCACCCACGTCGGTCAAAATGGAGCTGACGCAGTTGCTAGTGGGCCAAAGGCCAATATTCGCACTAAAAATGGGCTGGTAGACACTCTAGGGAGGGATTTTGAGGATGCGGTGATGGAAGTTTATGATAATAAAAAACGGGCCAGAAATGGTTCGAGTAAGGCTAATGTGTTTCACGGTTCGGGCACTGTGGAGCATTCTAATGCTGTTTTCGGAAATTCGGATGTAGCCCAATTGAATGTATCGACCGGCCTTGTAGTCGAGCGCCGCCAGAAGTCATGATTTGTATTTTTTGGAACTGCTGGGGCTTGGGTAACCCCCGCACAGTGCTCGCTCTGAGAGAGCTTGTTCATTCTAATAACTTGCTCATTCGAATAAAATGAAAGATTTAAGAATTATTTTACAGTTTGATTCGTGTTTGTGTATGGACCAGCTTGGTCGTAGTGGCGGTTTGGCTTTGTTATGGAACTCTACTGCTCATGTTACTATTTCAAGTTTTTCTCAAAATCATATTGATGCTCGTGTTCAGTTAGATGAAGGTTTTCAATGGAGACTTACTGGTTTCAATGGCTTCCCTAAATCGAATAGGAAAAGTGCTTTTTGGGACTTACTCAGACATTTGGCTACGCTTAATTCTTTACCATGGCTGTGTTTTGGTAGCTTTAATAATTTATTATCTATGGAGATTGTTACGTGGTTTTGTCCCTTGTAATATTAATCTTTTGACTCGTGGGGTTACTGTTGATATTATTTGTCTCAGGTGTCGTCAAGGAGGATTTGGAGCATATTCTTTTCCATTGTCCTTTGCAGCAACTGTTTGACAAGAAATGGGTATAGCGCTTATGCATGGTTCAGTCAATGAGTTTGTTGCTCAAATGCTGATTGAACAACAAAATGATAAGAGGAGGCGTGTGTTGGGGACGCTATGGGGTATTTGGTTTAGCAGGAATATGATGGTTTGGAAGCAGAATTCTATGACAGCAGATTGACTTGTGCATTATGTGGATGAATTCTTACAGTGTTGGTTGGGGGACGCGCATGGTTCACACCTCTCAGTTGGTCTTGCGTCCAGTGATTGAGGGAGGCGATGTTTGTTGGCGAAAGCAAATTATTGGGATTCTTAAATGTAATGTTGACGGAGCTACTTTTGTTGATAGTGGGCAGATGGGATGGGCTGTTATTGTGCATAATGATGCAGGTGGTTTTGTGAGGTGTATCTTGGGGTCCATGAAGAGCAGTCGTAATCCTTTTATGACTGAAATGTTGGCTGTGCGTGAGGATGTTTCTTGACTTTGATGATTATATTTGGAAGGTGTTATTATGAAAATCTGTAATCAACGTTTCTAGCATGAGTTTACTTTTGGTCATTCGGATGTTTTTCTTTCAGGATTATTATTTACACATTGTGTCTTTATTATTTTTTACTTTTAATCTTTTACCTTTTATTAAATTCGTAGAATGTTAATAAGGCTGTTCATATTTCGACATAAGTAATTTTAATAAGAACAAACTACATGGACTATATTGCTTGTTCTTTTTCTATTGTCGATAATTTGATATTGTCAATGGTAATAGATTAACTAAAATGGATGAGAATGAGAGGAATTCGACTTGAATGTACTGGATAAACATGTTAATTTAGATTTAATTACTATTATTGTTTTATCTTTTCTCGATGAATGTGTGTTTTATGAAAAAAAATTGAGAAGCACAGCTTTTATATTTTAATTTAAGACTTAAAACACATGATTTAGTTTTTAAATTACTGTTTTTTTAGTATTTAAAATAATATATTTTAAAAAATAAAATAAAATAAAAAGAATTTATACATATAAAATATAGTTAAATATTTTATAAAATTATTATTGACTTTGACCATCCATTAATTGACCATTGATTGAGATTTATTGGTCGTTGACTAGACATGCTCATGGGTCAAGTCACCCGGCCCAGTTCGAAGGTCCGCCCGAAAAATAGGAGTGTTTAGATAAAAATATAATCCCAAAAATTGGGCTTGGGCAAAAAGTATGGCCCGTTTAAAAAACGGGTCAAGTCTCAGGTAAGACATTTTTGGCCCAAACCCAACCCGGCCCGAATATGTTTAAAAAAAACTGCATTTTTTTCTTTGCTGTTTTTTATTTTATTTATTGCTATTTTCTTGTTATTTTGTTACTATTTTATTACAATTTCACTATTATGTTGCTACTATTTTGTTGTTATTATATAGCTCTTATGTTATTGTTAATTTTGTTACTATTTTAGAGACATTTACTTGTTAATTTGCACATATCTTAGTGTTATTTAAATTTATTTTTAATTTGTTGGGAAATATTTATTTTAATGTTTTTAGTATTTTTTATGTATTATATATTTTTTAAAAATTATATAAAAAATTCATACTAGTCCAGGTTTTAACTTTTTTATCTAGGTCGAGCTTGGGTAAAATTTTAAACTCATTTTTTGGCCTAGGCCAGGCCGTGGCCTAAAATTTTGATTGGACCCGGCCCAACCCATCAGCACATCTATCGTTGACCAATATTGATCGAATTTATATATAATTTCTCATTTTTATATATTTTTAAATTATCTAAATTTTCAAGAATTTATATTTTTTATTTTAGATAATTTTTATAATTTTCTAAACAAATAACTATTTTCTCATTTTTTATATTTTTATAGTTTTTAACTTATATTATATAATTTATAATTTTCTAAAATTTTATTTTAAAACATTCAACTATAAATATTAATTTCTATCCTCATGCATGCCACATGTTTCTTTCTAATTGGATAGATGTCTCACATTACACTTTTTAATAAGCTACCCATATTAGTAAATATTTTTAACACCAATAATGCCGTTGGACAGAAACGATTAATAAAATTTAACTTTAGATATTAATATGGCCTCACAAGATTTAGGTATCAAAGTAGAAGAAAAAAAAACAATATACTTTAAAGGTAAAATGTCATAAGTTATGATTTTAATAATTCAGTGACTTAAATGATAATGTTTTAAAATTAAGTTATCATTTTATAACTGTTTGAAGTTAAGTGACAAAAACATAAATTTACTAGGAGTTTAATGATCTTGAGTGCAGTTTAACCATTCAAATATGCACACCATTGTTAATTTTAGTCTCATAATTAATCTAAGGATAAACTACCTAATTAGCCACCCAACTTTTAGCTTGGTTCTGTTTTGATCACTCAACTATCAAAAATTTTAATTTAATCACTAAAGATTTAACATCAGAATGACTAAAAAACCAATTTAAAAAGTTTAGTGATTAAATTAAAAATTTTGATAGTTGGGTGACTAAAACAGAAACACACCGAAAGTTGGAAGACTGATTAAGTAGTTTACCCTTAATCTTATGCTACCTCCGTATTTTTTTGGGGGTTAAATTTATGTCTTACTTTCCACGTGGCTACTTTCGTGAGCATCGCGAAGAAGAAAAATACATAACTCATCAAAATCCTCTCGCTTCTTTTATGAGTTAACTCAATCCGAACAGACTGAATTGGGAGCATCCGAGTTGAAAACTCAGCAATGGCGGAGATAGGAAAAGCTCTGCTTGAATCGGGATGGCTCGCTGCGAGATCCACCGAGGTTGAACTCACTGGATCTCAGCTCACAACTACCCATCCTCCGACTGGCCCAACCTCTCCTTGGATGGAAGCTGTCGTTCCCGGAACGTAATAAATCTTTTCACTTTTACATATATTGTCATTAATTTACTCTGATTTCGTATTTGTACACAAGAAAAAAATTAGTTACTTTTGCATATATTTAGCATCACATTTGTTCTGATTTTGTTCATATATGTAGAGTCTTTGTTTTCCGGATCATTGTGCTTTAAGATTCTTAATAATCCAAACATTGGACTAAAAATGTTAGGTTTTAGCTTAATTATCGAAACAATTAGTGATTTTACATTTACTGGTAGGGACCTATAGTTGCAAGATGATTGGTTTGCTTGTCATGATGAATATAGTATAATTTGCATTAGTTCAGTTATTTTGCTGGAACTAGTATGTCATTTCTCATTGTTGTGCTCTGGATTATGTGCTTTATTTACAGTGTTCTGGCGACTCTAGTAAAGAACAAAGTTGTCGCTGATCCTTTCTATGGTTTGGAGAATGAGATGATCATTGATATAGCTGATTCTGGAAGGGAATACTACACATTCTGGTTTTTCACAAAATTCCAGTGTAAGCCGGTATGCAATGTTTTGACATGGAACATTACTGGGAGGTCAAATACAACTTGACAACAATAAAACTTTTGTTGGGTTTGTATTCCCAAAAGATTTTTAATGTAATCACTATTGTATGCACTAAATGTTGCAAACCTTTTGACCAACTAACTGATACCCTGATTTTCTTTTTGTTGGTATTCCACTGATTGTAATCACTTTGTATTTTGCAGTCAGGAGCTCAGCATTTAGATCTGAATTTTCGTGCAATCAATTACTCTGCAGAGGTGTACTTAAATGGCCACAAAATGGTTCTCCCGAAAGGGATGTTTCGACGACATTCCCTTGAAGTAACTGATATCCTAAATCCTGATGGTGAAAACTTGCTGGCTGTTCTTGTTCACCCACCAGACCATCCAGGGAGAATTCCCCCTGAGGGTGGGCAAGGTGGGGATCATGAGGTATACATCTTTGTCCAAAAGAAGTTCATTCATTTGCTTGATCTCTTGAAATGTTTAAGGTTAAATTTTAGGTATTTAAGGAATAAGTAAAAACCACAGCCTAATGGCTAACACCTTTTTGCCCTATTAGATTGGAAAAGATGTTGCCACACAATATGTTGAGGGTTGGGATTGGATAGCTCCAGTGAGGTGAATTTTCTTAACTTTTGAAACTTCAAGGTTCCGTTTTGGTTTTTTTGATTTTATGCTCATATTAGATTTTTGAATGAGTAGTTTGACTTGTAAAGTGTACGGTAACTGTATTTCTGTCTCTTCATTATGCCATTGCCAAAAATAAAGTGCATTTCTTATATGTTCTTTGACTCTCTTTATATTTAGATTTTTTATATGTGCGATTCTTGTGGCCATGAGTGCAGTTTTCCTTGCATGTATAAGCGCCTATTGCTATTGCAATTTGTACCCTAGAATCCTTTCGTTTTGCACTTTGGAAATCTACCTAGGAAAGGGACTGTACTTATTTCTATGGTTATTTTAGGTAGACTGGATTATGAGCTAAAGATTGTTCGTCAGTTAAAATGGATGTGAAAGAGACAGTTATAGTTGTCTGAAACTTTTTTATTTGAGACACACGGAACAGAGCTGCAGAGGATCAAACGCATAAAGATAAATGTCCCATGAAATTCTTGTGAGCAAACTATTATGGTGAAGTTATGAATGGCTATCCTCTGGTCGGTTTTACTTCTACAGTTTTATTAGAAAGAACGATAGGTTATAGTGCAGTGAAGCAAAATCTTTGTAGTACTGGGAGAAAAATATGCATTTTTAAAGTCTAAGGAGATAAATCAATGTAATTTTGTACATTTTTTTGGTTGGACTTTTCTAAGAATGTATCTGTTTAAAGGTTTTTCAACTACTAGCTAGTGTCCACCCTTGTTTTCTCAAGAAACAAAAACATCATATCTAAAACATCTGGCCTCCACTTGTATCAGGGATAGGAACACTGGTATTTGGGATGAAGTATCAATATCTGTTACTGGGGTAAGATTCAAGCACAAGACTTGAACTTCTTGATTTAACCAACATTATCTGTTTATCACTTTATCTCTTAATGGAGTTGAGCACATATCATACTACACAATGCCACAAACCTAAGGTTCTATACCACTCATCTTTCTTCATTTTTTATATATCTTTTCCTTTTTCTTGCTTTTGATCCTTCCTACCTGGTTTTTGTTGACTTTTCCATCTGATTTCTAATGGTTTGTTGTAAGTACCTTTGTTTGCAGCTATGTAATGGTTCAGTTCTGTTAAACCTAAATATCAGTAGTTAGTTGGTGTTGCTCTTATTTCTCCACTATCACTGTTTTATGATACTTGGTAATGATCTGAATGCCGTTTTTTGATGCATTTTCTTTGGATGCAGCCGGTAAAAATAATTGATCCGCACTTGGTTTCATCATTTTTTGACCAATACACAAGGGCATACTTGCATGCAACAACTGAATTGGAAAACAGAAGTGCTTGGGTTGCTGACTGTTCCTTGAATATCCAAGTAGCAACAGAACTTGAAGGAAGTGTTTGCTTAATTGAGCATCTTCAGACTCAACATGTTTCAGTTCCTCCGGGAGCACGTATCCAGTATACATTTCCTAAGGTCAGTGATGGTATCTTTCTCATTGCTTTTTTATGTGTTTGTAGCTTTCTTCTTTGCATCAAAAGTAGTTCTTTGTCTTAGATGAACAGTTCTTTTTCTTCATTGTTTTTGAGTATTTGTGGCTCTTTGCATTTTGATCTAGAGCGTAGGGACACATTTGAAAGAATATGAAGCATGATTTGACTGAATTGCATCTCATTTTTAGAGAAAATTCAACCATCCTTTTTTTTTTTTTTTTTTGTTATTAAGAACAAATTTGGTTATCATCTAGAGGGAACTAGTGCTGATCTTCTGCAATAGTATTCTCTCTTTCTTGGTGATCTGAGATTAGACATATGTAGTTGTGGGTACAAAGCATTCATTTACTGCAAGCTTCGTTTCATTTACTTATAACACTTTTTCAAATGCTTATGATAAAAATTGCAGCTTTCCTTCTACAAGCCCAATTTATGGTGGCCAAATGGCTTGGGAAAGCAATCCCTGTATAATGTCAGTATTACTGTTGATGTCAAGGGATATGGAGAGTCTGATACGTGGGGCCATCTATTTGGTTTTCGCAAGATTGAGTCTCACATAGATAGTGCTACTGGAGGGAGGTATGCTTCAGGAATGAAGTTTCACCAACACTAGAGAATGGAACCTAGAATAATGATAATACGTTTCATTTCTGCACATCTTTTGACAGGTTGTTCAAGGTAAATGGGCAGCCTATTTTTATCCGTGGTGGTAACTGGATATTGTCAGACTGTTTGCTACGCCTTTCTAAGGAGCGTTACAAAACAGACATAAAATTTCATGCAGATATGAATCTGAACATGATTCGTTGTTGGGGAGGTGGGTTGGCTGAGAGGCCTGAAGTTTATCATTATTGTGATGTTTATGGTCTGCTGGTAAGATCTCTTTCTCTCTTTATGTGTGTGTGTGTGTGTTTCTTCTTCTTTTATGGGATGCTTTTAAGCACTCTTGTGCATGTAGTTTTGTGAATATATATCTACTTGAGAGGAAAGGTAAAAACTAGCAAGATAGGAAGTAAGGATGAGAGAATGAAATACAATATTGTGAGGGTGAAGAAAGGATATAGGAAATTTTGGAAGGGACGAGCTGCTTGGATGCAAATTAAAGTCCTCCTTATAGGAAGTAAACAAAGTAATTGCAGTCAGTTTGGGCAGTACGGCTCCTTTCTGCTTTTGTGTACTTACCTTTCTTCATCATGCATGTTGTTGTCCAGATGTTCTGTGCACATGATTAACCTGGAAAGTGGAAATAACACTTCTAAATTTTGCAGGTATGGCAGGAGTTTTGGATTACGGGTGATGTTGATGGAAGAGGTATCCCAGTATCAAATCCAGATGGCCCACTTGACCATGATCTTTTTATGCTATGTGCCAGAGATACAGTCAAGCTTTTAAGGAATCATCCTAGTCTCGCTCTTTGGGTTGGTGGAAATGAGCAAGTTCCACCAGATGACATCAACACAGCTTTAAAGAATGACCTGAAACTACATCCATTGTTTGAGAGCCACAGTGAAAATGCATTGTCCATTGAAGAAGATGACCCTAGCCAATATCTGGATGGCACACGTGTTTATATCCAAGGATCCATGTGGGATGGCTTTGCTAATGGAAAGGGAGACTTCACTGATGGCCCCTATGAAATCCAAAATCCTGAAGACTTCTTTAAGGATAACTTTTACAATTATGGTTTTAACCCCGAGGTTGGTTCTGTAGGAATGCCAGTTGCAGCTACTATCAGAGCAACCATGCCTCCAAAGGGGTGGCAAATTCCATTGTTTAAGAAGCTTACCAATGGTTACACCGAAGAAGTTCCGAATCCCATTTGGGAATACCATAAATACATTCCTTATTCGAAACCAGGAAAGGTTCATGACCGGATAGAACTGTATGGGATCCCAAAAGATCTGGATGATTTTTGCTTGAAGGTATTACTTGGATTCTTTTTCTTTCACGTGGAATGCATTTGAGGTTCTCCCTTCTATTTTCTATATACTAACTTCTTTAAACAATCATCTCAGGCTCAACTCGTTAACTACGTCCAGTATAGAGCTCTATTAGAGGGATGGACTTCCCGAATGTGGAGCAAATACACTGGAGTTTTGATTTGGAAGACACAGAATCCATGGTCTGGTCTTCGAGGTCAGTTTTATGATTACCTCCTAGACCAGACAGCAGGTTTTTATGGTTGTCGCTGCGCTGCAGAGCCAATTCATGTTCAGCTAAATCTTGCTACATATTTTATAGAGGTAAGTGCTGTACTAATAATTTTCTAGATTTTTAGTTGTATTCTTATTTTCCTATTTGTCTCTCTCGGTATCCTCTCTTTAACTACTCATTTCAAACATTGCTTAATGATTTGAGTGTTGGCTTATTGTGCAATCAACATTTCATGAGCAGGTTGTAAACACTACATCAGAGGAATTGTTGAATGTTGCCGTAGAGGCATCAGTGTGGGATCTTGAAGGTGCTTGTCCGAGTTATAATGTTTTCGATAAGCTTTCCTTGCCACCGAAGAAAGTAATGTCAATTAGTGAGTTGAACTATCCAAAGTCCGAAAACCCAAAGCCAGTGTACTTTCTGCTTCTCAAACTCTACAACATGTCAAATAATAGCATTATATCCCGAAACTTTTACTGGCTGTATCTTCCTGGTGGAGATTACAAGCTGCTGGAACCATACCGGAACAAGCGAATTCCTCTTCAGATAACATCAAAGACATCTCACAAAGACTCCTCTTATGAGATCAAAATGAACGTACAAAACAAATCCGAGAAGCCTGATCCCAAAATTTTAACCTGCAAGAACAATTTTGCTAATAGGCATGAAGATGGTGAATTCAATATGGCTTCTCTTGAACCTATTCATGACAAAACTGAAGAGAAACAGAAGGCTGGTTTATTTCAGAGACTTTACAGACAATTTCCCAGGGAAACTGATGGCTCGAAGATTACAGAGATAAAGGGATCTGATGTCGGAGTTGCGTTCTTCCTTAAACTTTCCGTTCATGCTTTGAAGACAGATAACAAGGGAGGAGAAGACACTAGAATACTTCCAGTCCATTACTCGGATAACTATTTTTCACTAGTTCCTGGTGAGGAGATGTCGATTAAGATGTCATTCGAGGTCCCTCAAGGCGTCACCCCAAGAGTAACACTTGAAGGCTGGAACTACCAATCTGAAGTGGCCACTGTTATTTGACCTTGTTCTCTGTGATTAGGGTATTGAGCTTGGTCATACAGTTTAGAATTCGGGTTATTCTGTTATTTTCGGTTTTCATTTGTGAAACAAGCTTCAATGGAGGTTTAGGGAGTAGTGCAGAATGTCCCTTTTGTTTGCTAAATCTCCCATCTGTTTATATGTATGAAAAGGGTTGTGATATCTGAATGTAAAGTAATAATCTCCATAGAGTCGAGTGTTGACATCAATGAATGTTTGAGTGGTATATTAAATATTAATTATTAACGCGTTAAAGTTCACATAAATATATTTTATCTTAAACATGATTATAATAAAAATAATATAATATGATATACATACATACATACATGAATTATCATATTTATGATAGTTTAAATATGTTAAAAAGAAATTCCTTGCTCGGGGTGAGCAAGTCTTGTGGGTTTCCATTATGTTGGTTATTTTGATTAAATTAATTGAGGATTCAATTAAAAATTTAAAATGGTTTAGTCGAACAAGACATTTTCGAATTTCAGTTATCAGTGTATGTACTTTAAATATGATGTAAAATATGTTTAAATACCTGTTTTGCATGCATAACTTGAATCTTATATGTTTTAAAAAAAGAAATAGCTCACTATATATATATATTTAACATGTTAGATCCAAGTTTTAAACATATTCCATATCAGATTCAAGGTTAAAATATGTCACAAGTTCCTATACTCTTCGTAAATTTAAAATTTAGTCTTTATATTTTTAGTCTCTCTATTTTTCATATTTCAAATTTCAGTTTCAACTATTAATACTATTAAAGTATTTTTATTAAATTCAGATTCATTATAACATCATTTTGTAATAACATTGCTACTAAGGGAATTTTTATTTCAAAATTTCATATCAACAAATTTAACAAAAAAAAAATTTAACCGTGTTAACAATTGAACCTGAATTTTGAAATATAAAAAGTAGAGAGACTAAATTCATGGAAATAAAAGCACAAGGACTAAATTTTAAATTTGTGAAGAGTATAGAGACCTATGACATATTTTAACCTAGACTGAAATTAGTATTTGACTCTTAAATTGACGGCTAAACTGACAAAAGGACCTAATTGATAGAATACTGATATTTTGAGTATTCATTTAGAGTAATAAAGTTCAGAGGCCAATCTAGAATTTGGAAGATAGTTTGTTTACATTTGGTTAATTAACCCGAAAAGAAAGAACAAAAAAAAGATATATTACCGACCACCAACTGAAAATCAAAATCCACAGAGAGAAAGAATGAAATTATTGTGTCTGTACAGTTCAGTCTCTCCAGTTCTTCCACTTCCGGCAACCGGTTTAGATTTCAACGGCCAAATTTTCTCTAAATTTACGGTAAGAGCCCCAGGTCGTTGTTTCTCTTCCCGACTGACAGTTAATTCCAGAGGTAGAAACGGAGAAGATCCTCTTCCTCCGATTCTCTCCAGTTCCTCCGCTTACGCCGTCCTCGGCGTTGATCCTAACTGCTCTGCCGCCGAGCTCAAAGCTGCTTTCCGCGCCAAAGTAATAATAAATTTAGACTTTTATCTGTTTTAAATTCAAACTTTATCTGCAAGTTATAAATAATCAGTTGTTTTGCTTTATTTTGGCAATTAATTATGTTTTTTTTTTGGAAAAAAAGGTTAAGCAGTATCATCCTGATGTCAACAAAGATGGAGGAGATTCTGATACTATGATCCGCCGTGTAATCCAGGCCTATGAGGTTTTTAGTTTTAGTTTTTTTTTTTTCCCAATTAACTTATCATTTAATTTCCACTCTATTGGACTCCAATTTATGTTGGTTATAATGTAATATATTTTCATTACTTACTGTAAAATATTCTTATAATTTCTAAATTATAAGGTTTAAATGATTTGGGGTTTCCAGTTTGTTCATTTTAATTTTTTTTTTTGCTATAAGAAATTTAGTGATAAATTTTGGATTCTTATGCCCTGCAGATGTTATCCGATTACAGCCGATCCGAGATCATTGAGAGGTGATTTTCTCACTTTCTTTTTTCTTTATAAAGAGTTCAGAAACTATTTTTTTGCTAATTTTCAAAGATTTGGTATATTTTGCTTGATGTTTGGCATTCTTGGATGTGTTGACTGTAGTAAAAAGTTATTTTATCAATTGCTCTTTCATTTCTCTGTTTTCTTATTTTATGGGGACATTATTGGGTTGCAATGTTAACGGTTGGTTTTATGCATTGTTTAGGGAATGCTTAGATCCCTTCGACAGCCCCGAAAGTGAAGCATTTGATGTTTTCGTTAACGAAGTTCTCTGCGTTGGCAAAGGTAATTAATGAGAGTTCAAGTTGGTTTAATTATGGCAGAACCTTGTCCAAGTTAAGCATATTGCTAGTTATTTTACATAAAACATAATGTGATAAGTATTTATTCTGTCCTCTTAGCAACATTGTTCTGAAAACATCCGTAGGTTGCCCATATTCATGTGTAAAGAGAGCCCCTCATGCATTCTCATACGATCCTTCGACCGGAACAGCGCGTGCAACTTCTCAAGGTTCGTATATTCACCAACGGGTTCTCATGTTAACTTGTGCTGTAGTCCCCTTTCTAGTACTGGAAGGGATGGATAATATGGTAGTTTCATAACATATAAGAAAAGAAGCTGAGAGAATATTAGTCAGGAACTTTTTCAATTTCTTTTTCATTTTCGGTGGAGTTTAAAGTTATCATCTGTTTAATTTAATCAGGACATGGTGAAGATTATCGAGTTCAGCTTGCAGTTGGTCAGTGTCCGAGAAATTGCATCCATTTTGTGACACCTTCACAAAGAATCATTCTGGAGGAGTTACTTGATAGGTATGCATCTCTAATATCCTTCAATAAATTCTCATTGCTACCTTGTTAAGAGTGTAAAAGGCTATAATCTATAATTACCTGCCAATCCTAATACCAGACCTTGTATGTCTCGTGGCTTTGATCTGATTAGCAGCTGAATTTTATTTCCTCTAACGTTCAATGATTTTTGAAAACTAGATAGACCTGTTGCTTCTGGATCAAGTAATCCTTTAGTTGCATTAAACATTTATTATTGGTTTTTCTCTAATGCAAGATTATTATATATGGTTTTGTATTATGTAGCATCCTGAACGTGCCTTTCGACATTTCAGCAGAAGCAGACTTGCTTTATTCTCTTATAGTTAAAGCCAAGTTCGAAAATAATAGGTACCAAAAGCCGAAGAAGCAACCAAAAACTTCCACCAAAAATGTTGATTGGTTTTGAGCCATGAGTGGTTGGAAGTAATCTTCGATCCTTCAAAGCTGCATTTACCTAATGTTTCAGCTTGCTCCGATGAAAATACAGAATGTAATATATATGCACACGCCAACGGTTGTTTCGTGCGCAATTCTTTGGAGGGAGGTGGCTGAACAGAAGACTACAGTGATAACTGATAATAGACTTGCATTGACAATGCTAAAACCTTGGATGTTCTGTTGGTTCCTGGAGAAGAAAATATCACAGCTGAGGAACTGGAAGACTAATTTTCCTTGTTATGTATATTTGTCTAAGAAACTGGTTTTATAGTCATGTATATGATTCCACTGAAAATTTTAACCCTTTTCTCTCTATCTATATACACTTTACTTACATGGTACTGTCTTCTTGGCCGAAAACTGACTACAAGAGAGGAATGTTCTAATGGAGACCTATGTTAGTAACCATGTTTGACACTTTTCTCTGATGCATATTCAGATATGTGTATGAGGATACGATCCTCCAAATATATGTGAATTCAGATGTATCATAAAATATTTCTTTGCACCTTATAGTGCAATGTACATGCTAGTTGCTAGAGAAGACATACAAAGCCAAAACTGTAATCCATTAAGCCCGAACGATTTCGAAAGAAACGGACTAACAGGACATTATTTTGAAATGGCTTTCACGAATCGATTTAGTGAAGAGAAAATGCCTGCAGCTTGACTAAAAAACGATGGACCTTGCTCGGACTTCTCTGCATTTCCGAATATTATCTGAAAAGATGAAACAAAGTTCAAGATGTTTCCATTTTTATGCCAAATTTCCCCAGAGAGATTTAGAAGTTCGGGAAGCAAATTAACCTCAAGTTCTTCCGCATCGGGACGGCTCACAAGTTCTTTTGCAAGCAAATATCTTCCAAGCCTGTCTTTATCATCGTAAAACACCTTCCACAATCTGGAAATGAAAATAAAAGAGAGAATTCAAGCATGGAGAGGCAAGAAATTAAGAGTTAACCAAGTTGATATTATGAATACTGTAACAAAATTTAAATGAGTCTTACCCTGGATAACACCTAAACACAGCACCAGCTGCCAAAGGTCTCATTGAGTAAACGGTCGTGAAAGAACTGCAATACAAATGATATAGAGTTTATTACTAATTACCACGAATATAACCACTAAATGATAGTTTAACAATTCAAAAATATAGATGATTGATGACGAGATGAAACAAATGGCTAGCCTGGGATGGTAAGGATTCCCTTATATCTCACATTAGAATGGGAAGATTAGATGGAATGTGGGCTGAAATGAACTAGCTAGGGACAAAATGAAAGCCGAAGATTGTTAAATATAATTCAAGTTCAGTACTCAAAAAGAAACAGATGGTGAAGGTGGATGCCCTAACATTTAGTTAAGAAAAGAGCTAAGTTAATTTAAATCGACTTATTGGGACTCGGGGCATGTGTCTCAGAATTGGTATACTAAATTTTTTTTCCAAGTTTTTCCAATTATATTAGGAAGACCATATCCTTATACCTATGTTTGAATAAGTGCAAGGTACAAATGTCAAATACGAAAGTTTTATAGAAAAAAAAAAATCCCGGATAATATACCATGAAACTTCTTATGAACTTTAACAAGGAGAAGGGAGAAATCAAAATAAAGTACAAGAATGAAAGAAAAATGAAACAAAAAAATTTGCATCATTATGCAAATATACTAAAAGGTTTACCTTAAAAAGTATCGCCTTAGCTGTCGAACATTAACCCCAACCCCAACATCTTCGCTTATGAGACGCGGATTCCACATGACAAGAGGCCTAGGCTACCGGCATTCGAAAAAAGATTATGATTAAAAAACAGTACTTTTTATGATTTCAATTTAACAAATATTCCTATACCATTTAAAGATACCAATTTGATGCAATTATTTGACATGAACTAACTGGCTAATGATGAATATTAACAGTTAAGTTGCATTAATGAATAGTCTTTCCCCTGTAAAAATTTGGGACAAAAAAAAAATTCAATACATGTTAAGGCACCATTGACACAATAAAAAGGGTAACCAGTTGCAGTCGTGACTGTTTTCGTATTGTGATTGATTGCAATACATATAGCATTGAATCACCACCAAAGAAAAACCGAAGTTGCAAAATAATGTTCTGCAAATCAGACAAGGTAATGAAACCAAGGGGGTTAAGGAGGACGAGTACAGTCCTCGCATCATTAGAACAGGAAACACTGCATCACATACAATATAAAGCAAAGTCAGATTGGTACCGGATCATCTGATAGTTCCGAGGCAATTCTCTGTACGCGCTCCAACATCTGGTAATCAGGAACAAGCATGACTATAATCTCATCTTGGCTCTCTACCGGCTTCCGGTCGCTCAAACTGGATAAACACAAAAAGAGAATTGCACAAGCATGAATTGCATTAGTATATGGGAGTCTTGAGTTACTCATCTGTTCCATAAAGCACTAAAGAATTGCAATAAAGTTTCCAGTACGAATTTCGCTAACAAACTGAATGATTAAAAGAAATATTGGAAGCAATTACCTGGCAAATCCAAAAGCAGCATCTTTCCATCGATATTTCAGTAATGCAGCTGCTCCAGCATCAGGAAATATAGCTTTAACTTTCTGACAATCAAAATTGATTCACCAGATATTGTATGTCAAAATTGATTAACAATGGAAGAATTGCAATTCAAAGGTCTCTGTGTTAAAAATCAAAACAGTATACAAAAAACTGATCTTGATTCCTTCAAGAAGCTACTGCATTGCTCGGACTCTTCGTTCTTCTTGAAATACCTATGTCTAACACATAAATATGGAGATACGATCTCCAAAATCCTCCAAATATATAGCAAAACTTGGAAAAACCTAATCATACCCCACTCCGAGTAACATAAAAAAGCTTCTAATTTTCTAGGGTTATTAAACTTTAAGCTGCATGAAATTCCAACTAACCTGACATCCAGTTTCTTGCATAAGTGTATCCAAGAAAATTCTGGATAATTCCCAAAGCTCAGCTTGAGCACCTTCATCATCAAGAAACTGTAACTGAGGAATTAGGAGCTCAACCTGTAAAATTGTTAAAGAAAAAACAATCTATCAATCTTCAAAAATTGCATTCAATTCAATGAACTAAATTATATCTTTAATTGGCACATACAATAGCTCTCATTCCTCCTGAAGACACAAACAAGGCACTTGCTTCACCTGATTGCCTCACTGCACCCTCCAAGTCAGATGGCAAACAACTGAAATCCATCAAAGAGAAACCAATATATATAAATACATCAAACTGATTCACCAAACTCCAATAAGGAATGAAAACAAATTTAAACCTGTCATCTTCTTCTTCTTCTTCTTCAATAGTTTGTTCCTGGGTTTGTAGAGAAGATACTATAATATCTTCAACATTAGGTTCTGAAGGGTCACCTTGAAATTTCTCGAACTTGGCGTATATTTTTGAGCTAGACCCAATTCTGGTCACTGAAATCCCATTGCAGCCGTTGAAGATTGGATAAGAAAAAGATAAGGGAAAGTTGGTGGTTGAGATTGAACTATTGGGTTTCAAAGTAATGAAGCAAGTGTTGTTGAAGCAGCTAGCTGCTGCAACAGCCATCAAAGTACAACTCAGAAATTATCTACTCACAAATGGTGGTAAAGAATATTTCTTTAAAGTTTATCAAAATTTGGAAGATGTTTTTTTTCTTTCTAAAATTTAATTAATGGTATCGAAATATGAGGTGTGAAATAGACCAATCCTTTTTTGCCACTATTTCACACCTTCACAGAACATCTATAAATAAAACGTCTTTATCTTTAAAAAAAGGTTAATATTATTTTGACCTTGAACTTTATAATTAAGTTCATTTTGGTACTTATACTTTTTTTCACTTTGATATCTTTACTTGACACTTTTACATTTGTCAAGGATGAAAATGAATCTGATTATCAATATCAAGTATCAAAGTGAACAAAAAAAAAAGGTGCAATACCAAAATAAACTTAATTGTCCAATTCAAAGGTACAAAGTTACATTAACCCTTGAAATATAAAGGTATGGTTTTCAAAACCAAATCGATTGTCAAACCGGTCAAGCCATCAATTCAATCAATTCGTCTTATTCAATTAAATAAATCATTAAAAATTTATTAAAAAATATTAAAAATTCGATTCAACCGGTTCAACCGCCCAATTCAATCGATTTTTTATCCAATTCAACTGGTCTGTATTGATTCCCGATCAACTAGTTCAATACTCTTCTCTAGACTGATACATTGACTAGTTCTCTGTCCAATCCGATTTAAACAACCTTGATATTCTGATCTCCTTTTATATATACACAAAACCCTCATCAATATGATTCAAGTTTCACATGTGTTCTTTCAGGAAAAAAGTTTACATGGATAGTTGTTTAATGTATATTCTAAATTTAAATTGTTGTTTTATAAAATTTATATAAATTTATAAAGAAAATAAAAATATTTTTATTTTTTAAAAAAGAATAGTTTTTAAGTATAGGGTTAGTAAAAAAAACTCAAAACTAATAAGTTCTGAGCTAATCTAATACAATAGGATCGTTTTATTTTTACACCGAATTTCAAGTCAAGTTAGTTTTAGAAAATGATTGGGTTGGGTTCAAAGTGAAACCATCCTACCCCGGAATATTTAAGAAATTGAATTCCTATATCATTTTATCACCTTTACTCTCATTTCACGCTAATTTCTTTCCCCTTTCTTTTTAATTTATTTTCTCAAGTCTCCCTTACTATAAATACATTAAATGGATGTCTATAACCTTTAAACATTTATAAAAGTAATGAGTTAAAACCTCCCTATTCATTATTAAAAGAAGCTTAATGTATGTGTTAATGAAGCAGTTAAATAAGCTTCATTCATTTATGTTGCATTAAATGTCAATGGCTTATATATAGCTCTTTTATAAATGAAAAGAGTTGACGAGAAAATTCTCTATATATTTTAAGTGTTCTTTTATTTAATTATTTTATAACACGTTATCAGCACGAGCTTCTTCGAGTTTATAGTGAAGTTCACGTCATTTCACTTTATATAATTTGCTCATATAACTCTTGTTAAACTATATATGGTATACGTATTTTCATAATTCTTTTATTTTATTTTCTAGATGAAATATTTGCTTTGGGTAACATTTGCACATTTATATTTACAACTCAAATCTAATAATGATAATTATATATACATGTTTTTTTTATTAAAAGAAATTTCAATTAATGTAATTTGTGTTAAATTATTATGACTATTCCTCTCTATGTCAATACCTGACATACATATTATTATTTAGCAAATTTGGTATATGTAATTGAATTGTTTTACGATTGAGAATGCTTATTATTTTACTATTTTTTTTATTCAAGTGATTATAATGTCAAATCTTGCCAAACTTGAATTTGCGGCCATAGACATCTCAAGCAAGAATTATTTGTCATAGGTGTTAGATGCTAAAATTCACCGAGATGCTAAAGGTTTAAGAAATATTATACTAGCAGATAAAGAAGCATCTAATCAAGACAAGGCAAAAAAATGATTTTCATCCGTCATCATCTACATGAAGGATTAAAAGTGAAATATCTCACTGTGAAAGACCCTCTTGAGTTGTGGAAAATTTTGAAAGAACGATTTGACCATTAAAAAACGGTGATACTCCCTAAAGCTCGTTATGATTTGATGTACTTACGGTTGCAAGATTTTAAGACTATAAATGAATACAATTCAAAACTTTTTAAAATTAGTTCTCAACTCAAATTATGTGGAGAAAACATAACTATTGAGGAATTGTTAGAGAAAATATTTCCAACCTTTCATGCTACTAATGTGCTACTGCAGTAGCAATACCGTGAAAAAGGTTTTAAAAGGTATTCTGAATTGATTTCATACCTTTTGGTAGCTGAACAAAATAATGAGCTGTTGATGAAAAATCATGGAATTCGTCCCATTGGTTCTGTACCATTCCCTAAAGTGAATGTAGCAGTACACAATAATTATGAAAATAGAAAATATAGAGGTCGCGACCATGGTCATGGATGTAGTGGGGGACGTGGTCGAGGACGTACTAGTAAACATTATCATGGTGGTCATAACAATGATACTTCTAACCACCAGAAAAAAAGAATAACAATGAAAAACACGAAAGAAGTGGTCAAAATAATCCTTCAAAGATTGTTGAGAATATATGCTACAGATGTGGTATGAAAGGGTATTGGTCACGTACCTATCCTACGTCTAAGTATTTAGTGAAACTTTATCAAGCATCCATTAAAAAGAAGGGAAAGCATATGAAGACAAATTTTATATCCCAAAATGATGAAATGGAGGCAAAAGATGAATAAATTCACTGTACTACTTGTAAGGGCCCAATTTTGTTCTACTCAAATAGAAACCAAACGAAAAAATAAATAAAACCAAAAATAAATAAAAAGTTCAATTACAAAACATGCCAGCCCAAATTACACGCCCGAATATAAACAAAACCCACTACCCAAATTACAAGCCCAACAGCCCAAAAAACCCTAAAGGCACAGTGGCCTAAAAACTTAAACTTTTTTTTTAGAAAGCCGTTGCTCTTCCCCTCGCAGGGACGCCACCTGAGGCCCCTCGTCCCGAGGCCTGACGCGCCTTTGCCGTCATTGCACCAAAATAGCAAGGGTAAGACTCTCCCCTCGTCGTTGACCCTCCACCGCCACCTGCAAAAACAGAAAGAAAGAGGACAAAACAGTAGAAATAAACAGTAGCAAAAACAGTAGATGGCAGAAACAATAAAAGAAAAATATGTATAATCGGCTATAAAAGCCAGATTCGAAATGTATTTTTCTAGACATCGAGAAATCAAAGAAAACATAATACAAAAGAAATTTCTTAAAGGTGATTCTTTATTTAGATCTGTTATATTTTCAAGTTTTAAAAAAAATAAAAAAAAGGGAGAAAGGTTAAAACATTTTACCATGCCGCTTCGTATTTCACCACTGCGAGTGGACGAGGGCGCTGTCTCCGATGAAGGACGGTTCTTCTGGCAAAACCTCTGAATCACCTTTGGTTCGTCGGAGGCCTCGTTGGGAAACAAGGTGCTGGGCACCCTTCGAAACGCAGAAAAAATCGAGACGTTTTTTGGTCCTTTTTGGGTTTTTGGTGGATTTTCAGAGGTTTTGACCTCAGATCTAGGCTAAGGGAAACAAAATAGCCAAAATAGACCTTTTTCATGAAGTCCGACCATCAGGGATAGCAGTAGCCGTCCTCGACGACCGGTGGCCGTGGCAGAGCAACGGCGGCTCTCGTGGCCGGGCTAAAGAACAGTTCAGAGAAAAAAAAAAGGGAGATTTTTTTTAAAAGCAAGGGGAAAATGAATTTTTTTGGAAATTTTTAACTTAAATAGGGTGTGGGAACAACGTTGTTTTGGCCTAGTTCCATAAACCCCAAAACGGCATCGTTTTGGGGCCAACCCAATTACCAGACCCGGATTCCCTTAGGATCCACGCGTTTTTTAAAGGGAGGGTCTAATTTCAACTTTGGTCCTTCTACTTTTTTGCTATTTTTCAATTTCATCCTACTGTTTGATTTTTGCTTTTAATTTTGCCCTTTTATTTTATTTTTGTGCAATTTGGTCCCTCGACTATTGTGGACCCATTAAGGGAAGGAGACGTGTGAATTTTTAGGGAAAATTGTCTTTTAAGTCCCTGTATATTTCTTCCTATTTTAATTTAGTCCTTTTATGTCCTTTTCTTTATGATTTATACCGTTAATTTTGTTATATTTTTTATTTAGCCTTTTATTTCTTTTATTTCTTCATTTACCCATTTATTTATGTCCTTTTTTTTGCAATACATTCCTTAAATGTCATTTAAATTTCGATTTAATCCCTCATTTATTAAATGTTGCTTCTGTATTCACTACATCTTTTATTTTTTAATCCTTGTTATTTATTTTCTTTGTTATTATGCATTTTATTTTATCCCTTTTATTATTGTTTCTATCCTTTAAATTAATATTATAGTAATAATCATGACGCAATATCGCTGTTATTACCACAAATCAGTATTTTTACTTTCATTATATTTGCATTATTATAACTTGTTAGCATAGCATTTTTCCTTTTTATTTTATTTATTCATCTACCATGTTAATATCATCGTTTCCTACTCGCCATTATGTATTTCATTTTGCCAATCGCCATGCCAACTTGCTAAAATTTATTTATTCATCTTCATATTATGCTCAAATAAACTAAAAGGAATATCATTTTAAAAGTTACATTCATTTTATCTAATGTATGAAAGACATTTGAAATCAAGGCAATGTTCGTTGTTTTTGGGATTTGAGAAAGTCGTACTCTTAACTTACGGGGTATGTCATCTCCCTAAAATCGAAGCAACCGAATAACCTATTTAAAATAACAAAAAAAGAAGATTTGGGTAACAATCAAATGGCAATTATTTTGGGTTTCGAGAATTTGAGGGATCGTGTCCTAACTTACGGGATATGATCTTTCCTTCTCGATTAACTCGAAATAAGGCCATTTTTCATAAAATTTAATTTATTCAAGTGATTTTAATTAAAGATAACATTATGCAAACTGGGATCGTGTTTTAAATTCTCCTCAAATTTTTTATTCTCGACACTAAGACATCAATTAATCAACTAGATACCAATTTTGGGCGTTACGAGGGCGCTAATCCTTCCTCATGCGTAATCGACTCCCGAACTCATTTCCTAAATTTTGTAAACCGAAAATCATCGTTTTAGCAAATCTAAACTTCTATTAAAATAATCAAATTACGAGGTGATCCGATCACACCTAATAAAAAGGATTGATGGCAACTCCCGTTTTTGTTTTTAAAAATAAAAGTCGATTTCCAAAGGGGTTTCGACAATATTAAAACTGACCATGCCTACGAGGGTGATAAATTTAATGACCTTAATAATATAACTCTACTAGATGTGGCAGGTTTCTTTGAGAATCATTAGAAAAATTAATGTTATGTTGATATTTTTATGTTGTTTTAAGTATGTTTTATTTTCTTGCATAAAGAATAATTTATATATTTAATAAATATTTGCAATGTTTCTCATATTATATTTTGTTTGTTTTTATGAAGAATATGAATATTCAACAAAATTTCGATGGACCCAAAATCAATGGAGACATGTGTCTTGCAGATAGTGCTACAACACATACGATACTCAAAGATAAAAAAAAAATTTCTAATTTGACAATGAGTAATGCCCATGTTAATACAATACCGGGTAGTTCAAAACTTATTGAAGGCTCTGGAAGAACTATTATATTATTACCTAAATGTTCAAAATTTGTCATTGATGATGCTTTATATTCCACTAAGTCTCAAAGAGATTTATTGAGTTTTAAAGATATTCATCTTAATGTATATCATATTGAGACTATGAATAAGAAAAATATTGAATATCTATATATTACAAATGTTGAATGTGGAAAGAAATATGTTTTGGAAAGGCTACCTACTTTTTCATCAGGTTTATATTATACACATATTACTACAATTAAGTCACATGTTACTACAAACCAGAAGTTTGTAGAACCACATACTGTTACTATTTGGCATGACCGATGAGGCCATCCCGGATCTATTATGATGCGAAGAATCATCAAGAATTCAAATAGACACCCATTAAAGAACCAAAATATTCTTGAATTCAAGGATTTATCTTGTGTTGCTTGTTCTCAAGGAAAATTGATTATTAGACCTTCACCAGCTAAAGTTGGGATTGAATCTCCTACATTTCTGGAACGTATTCAAGGTGGTATATGTGGGCTCATTCATCCACCATATGGACCATTCAGATATTTTATGGTATTAATAGATGCATCTAGTAGGTGGTCACATGTGTGTTGATTATCGACTTGAAACCTGGCGTTTGCAAGACTATATGCTCAAATAATTCGATTAAGAGCACAATTTCCAGATTATACAATCAAAACTATTTGTCTTGATAATGCTACTAAATTTACATCCCCAAGCTTTTAATGATTATTGTATGTCAATTGGTATAAAAGTTGAACATCTTGTAGCTCATGTTCACACACAAAATGGTTTATCTGAATCGTTTATCAAATGCCTCCAACTAATAGCTCGGCCATTGCTTACGAGAATAAAACTCCCTATTACAGCTTGGGGATATGTTATTTTGCATGCAGCAGCACTTGTGCGCTTAAGGCCAACAAGTTATAATAAGTACTCCCCATTACAATTAGCTTTTGGTCAGGAGCCAAATATTTCCTATCTTAGAATTTTTGGATGTGCAGTATATGTTCAAATTGTTCTACCGCAATGCACAAAGATGGGTCCTCAAAGGAGGTTGGGAATATATATATTGGTTATGAATCTCCTTCTATAATTAAATATGTTAAACCATTAATTGGAGATTTATTTACTACACGATTTATTGATTTTCATTTTGATGAAACAACATTCCCAACATTAGGGGGAGAGAAAATACAACTGGTAAAAGAAATTACATGGAATGGATCATCATTATCTCAATTAGATCCTCACACAAGTCAATGTGAACAAGAAGTTCAAAGGATCATACATTTGCAAAACATCGCCAATATACTGCCAGATTCATTTATTGACCTAAAGAGAATTACAAAATCTCACATACCAGCTGCCCAATACAAACTAATATCCCAATAGGGCAAATTTTTAGTACAAAAAAAAGTAATCCACGTCTGAAGCGTGGAAGGCCAATTGGTTCCAAAGATAAAAATCCTCGTAAAAGAAAAAGAGCAATTATTCAAGATGGTAATATTGTGGAGGCAAGTGCCCAAGAAGAGGCCAAAGATATAACTAATCAAAAAACCCTAGAAGAGTTTCAGGTACCTAAAAATGGTGATAACGAAGAAATCTTAATAAGTTATGTTACTTCAGGAAAAAGATGGAACTGAAAAAATATAGTTGTCGAAAACAATTTTGCTTATAATGTTGCTATTGAAATAGCAAAAGAAAATGAGAATCCTGAGCCTAAATCTATTGAGGAATGTAGAAATAGAAAATATTGGCCAAAATAGAAAGACGCAATTCAAGCAGAATTAAATTCTCTTTCTAAACGTGAGGCCTTTGGACCTATAGACCAAACACCTAAATATGTAAAGCCGGTAGGATATGAATGGATATTTGTGCGAAAAGGAAATGAGAAAAATGAATTCGTAACATATAAAGCACGACTTGTAGCACAAGGATTTTTGCAAAGGCCTAGCATTGATTATGAAGAGACATATTCTCCTGTGGTGGATGCAATCACGTTTAGATACCTTATTAGTCTGGCAATATATGAAAAACTTGACATGCGTCTAATGGATGTTGTTACAGCCTATTTGTATGGTACACTTTATAGTGAAATTTATATGAAAATCCCAAAAAGATTCAAAATCCTTAAAAGATATAGAGTTTCCCGGGAAAATTGCTTAATCAGATTAAAGAAAAGTTTATACGAATTAAAACAATCTGAACGTATGTGGTACAATCGTCTTAGTGAATATTTGTTAAAAGAATGTTATAAAAACGATCCAATTTGCCCATGTGTTTTTATAAAAAAAAAAGTATGGATCAAACTTTGTGATAATTGCTATTTATGTTGATGATCTAAATATTATTGGAACTCTTGAAGAGCTTCAAAATGCAGTAAATTATTTAAAGAAAGAATTTGAGATGAAAGATCTTGGAAAAACGAAGTTTTGTCTTGACCTGCAGATCGATCATTTAAAAGATGGAATTCATATCCATCAGTCAACTTATATGAAAAAAATCTTAAAGAAATTTTATATGGATAAAGCACATCCATTGAGTACGCCGATGGTTGTACGATTATTAGATGTTAATAAAGATCAATTTTGTCCTTGCGAGAATGATGAAGAGTTTCTTGGTCTTGAAGTACCATATCTAAGTGCCATAGGAGCATTGATATATCTTGCAACAACACAAGACATAATATAGCTTTTGCTGTAAACTTGTTAGCAAGATTTAGTTCTTCTCCAACAAGTAAATATTGGAATGGAATTAAACATACATTTAGATATCTCAGAGGGACCATTGATATGGGGTTATTTTATTCAAATGATTCAAAATCTCTATTAGTTGGTTATGTTGATGCTAGATATTTATCGGATCCACATAAAGATCGATCTCAGACTGGATATTTATTTGCACGTGGAGATACTGTCATATCATGGCATTCGACAAAACAGACATTAGCTGTTGCCTCTTCAAATCATGCTGAAATAATTACAATGCATGAGGCAAGCCGAGAGTGTGTTTGGTTAAGGCTATTAACCCAACATATCCAGAAGATATGTAATTTGCATTTACAGGAAAATATGTCAACTATCTTATACGAAGATACTGCAACATGTATAGTTCAATTAAAAGGTGGTTATGTCAAAGGTGACAGAAAGAAACATATTTCACCAAAATTATTTTCACTCATGATCTTGAGAAGAAAGGTGACATATAAGTTCAACAAATTCGTTCTAGTGATAATTTAGTAGATCTTTTTGCAAAGGCATTGCCAACTTCAACATTTGAAAGAATACTACATAAGATTGGAATGCGTCGACTGAAAGATGTAATGTGATATTGTCATTACAAGGAATCAAAAACATGTTGTACTCTTTTCCTTTCGTAGAAACCATTTTTTTGAAAACGGGAATCGACTAGGGTTTAAAAAAAACGAAAATAAATGGGAGTCGCCACCGATCTTTATTTGGCATGATCGGATCACCTTTGTTTTAATAAAACATTTTGGTTTACTAAAACAGTGTTTTTGGTCTACGCATATTCGAGAAAACGGGTTCGGGAGTCGGTTACGTGCGAGGAATGATTAGCACCCTCGTCACGCCCAAAAATCGGTACCGAATTGATTAATTAGCGTCTTAATGTCGAAAATTGAAAACCGAGAACGAATTTAAAATACGATCCTTTTTTATTAATGTTGATTTTAAAACACTTGAATGAGTTAAAATATACATAAAAGACCATCTCATCTCGAGACGACGAAAGGCCACATCCAGTAAGTTAGGACACGATACCCCGAATTCTTGAGAATAAGCCCGCCTTTTATTTTAAAAACACGTGTATTTTAATCTTAAAAGAATATTCGATTATTTAGATTAAACGAGAAAGAACGAAACCTAGTAAGTTAGGGCACGGTCTCTCGAATTTCTAAATACGGAATATTGTCATTTTTAGAAATTCTTATCTCGAGGTAACGAGATGTCACACCCAATAAGTTAGGGTACAACACTTTGTACTCTCGAGAATAAGCTTTTTATTTTAAACTTGTATTTTTGTTTTAAAAGGATATTCCGTTGTTTAGGCTAAACGAGAAAAATTGAAACCCAGTAAGTTAGGGCACGATTTTTTTCTCGAATTTCCAAAACGCGAAATATTACCTCATTTTGAAAATTTTCGGTTTTTGAATAATAGTGAATACAACATGTAAAGGCATACATTTATTTTTTTTAAAGTAAAATACGACGATCTAAATTGGAAAAAATGTGTTAGGGTTTAATTTACGATATGATGACATAAGAATATAGTAATGTGCATGGGACAAGTATGCATGAACACAATATAATACGAGTGAATGACAATAATACACAAGGTATGAAATAAACGAATTAAAAAAAATACAATGGCAATAATCAAGCAATATTCGTTATTTAAATTCTAGCATTAATAATCAAATAATGACGAAATGAATAATATAAAAAAAACAAATAATACACAAGACAATTTTAAAATAAGTAATAAAATAATTTTAGGTACATGATACGTAACAAAAAGTTTGAAGTAAATAATATATAGAGCAATTTAAAATGTTATGATAAAGGTTTAAAATAAATAATATATAAAACCATTTTTAAAAAAAGAAATGTATATATATAAACATATAAAATTTAAAAGTCAATATATAATAGTTTAGACTAGGTAATATATAAAATAAAATAAATAATAAATAAAATATTGTATTCATATACGAAACAGTTTTTTTTTAAAAAAGAATTAAACAAACTAAACAGATTAAGGACAAATTTGAAATCAAAGTAAAAAGGGAGGGTAAAAATAAAAATTAATAAAAGGGCGCCAGGGACCATGGTGCCATGCGCGTGAACTTACAGGGATCAAATGGTTAAATAACCCAGCCCCTGATACGCAGCGTTTGGTGCCGGGCTAAATTGAAATGCCGCACAAATTCAGGGCAAAATTGGAAATTTAAAAAATGGAATTAGATACAATTAAATGAGGACGCAACATAGGAGGACCAAACGCGTAATTTACCCATTCAAGGTAAAAACACGTGAATCCCCCTGCTATACGGGTTGGGTCGCACGGGTTTCCCCAAAACAACGCCGTTTTGGCGCCTGGGGAAACCCATGAAACGGTGCCGTGTTGGTAGGCAGATTTAAGCCCCAAATTTCATTTTTTTCCATTTGCAGACCCCCACTTTCTCAATAAAAACTCCAAAAAAACCTCATTCTCTCCCTCTCCCTTTCGTGCTCGACGATCCGGCTTCCTCAGCCACCCTTCGCACCACCGTGCCACCACCGTATCGGTGGCCGGTGATGCCCAAAATCGGGCCTTTTTGGCCCTTTCTCGAAACCCTTTTGAAGCCCCAAAAACCCTAGAGAAGAAATCCCCCTTTCCTTGCCTTCAGTCCGGCTTCGGCGACAGAGACGAGGCTCCAACGAGGCGCCCCGACAGCTCAAGTATGATCTCTTCACTCTTTTCTTTGAGTTCGTTTGTGAAAGTTTTTAAAACAATAAAAATAAATAAAGATAAAAAACAGCGAACAGTAACAGCAAAATAAAATCGGAATCAACCTTTGATGCTTTTCAATTTCTGATAGTTCGTAAAGGTTAATAAAAAATTACAAGAGGCTGATTTCAGTTTTTATAACCGATTTACAAAGATTCGATTTTGTTTTTTTCTATTTTATTTTCTTGTTATGCTTGTCGTTTTCTTCTTTGTCGTGTATTGTTCCGTGTCTTTGCTTCTGTCTTGCAGGTGACGAAAACGTGTCAGGCGCATGGAGGATCTGCTGGTGGCGGCGGTAGCAGAGGCGTGGTGGCAGAGGCACATGGGCACTAGGTTTTATTTGCTGTTGTTTTCCTTTTCTGTTAATGGGCTAGGGTTTGAATTTAATTGGGCTTTGGGTTTGTTTTGTAAATGGACATTTACAACGGACTGATTTATTACTCTTTTATTGGGTTTTTAGTTGTTTCTGGAGTGGGCCAAAATTGGCTACTACAGTTGTCCCTCTTTGATCATTGTCGTGTAACGAGAATTGGGCAAAGACTTCAAAGGAGCCAACTTTGTCTAGCCTCGCTGAATCTTGATTTCTTTGGTGCTTCTATTTTTCAAATAGCCTCATCCCATTCCTCTGCATCTTCAAGGGTATAGGAATTAGTACTTCGATCTGCTCCACTGCCACTTCAGGGGGATAAGATTTTGTAATTTAGCTTCAATCTGTTCCACTGCAACTTCAGGGAAATAAGATATGCTATCTTCAGCCTGCTCCACTGCAACTTCAGAGAGATAAGACTTATATCTTCAACTTGCTCCACTGCAACTTCAGGGAGATAAGGTTTGTAATTTAGCTTCAATCTATTCCACTAAAACTTCAGGGAAATAAGATCTGCTATCTTCAATCTGCTCCACTACAACTTCAGGGAGATAAGACTTGTGATTTAGCTTCAATCTGTTCCACTACAACTTTAGGGAAATAAGATCTGCTATCTTCAGTCTGCTCCACTGCAACTTCAGGGAGATAAGACTTGTAATTTAGCTTCAATCTGTTCCACTGCAACTTCAGGGAAATAAGATCTGCTATCTTTAGCCTGCTTCACTGCAACTTCAGGAAGATAAGACTTGTAATTTAGCTTCAATCTATTCCACTGCAACTTCAGGGAAATAAGATCTGCTATCTTCAGCCTGCTCCACTGCAACTTTAGGGAGATAAGACTTATATCTTCAACCTGCTCCACTACAACTTCAGGGAGATATGGTTTGTAACTTCAACCTGCTCTACTGCAACTTCATAGAAATAAGATTGGCTATTTTCAGTTTGCTCCACTGCAACTTCAGGGAGATAAGACTTGTATCTTCAACCTGCTCCACTGCAACTTCATGGAGATAAGGCTTGACGTGCTTGATCTGCTTCACTGCAACTTCAGGAAGGCAAGATCTGTAATTTGTAGCCTCAATCAACCTTGCTACACCATCTTCTAGGGGACATGAGCTGTAAAATCGTTTTCTTGGGCCTATGCTTATGTCAAAATAATTAGGATGGCTTGATCAAGATGAATCAAATGCTCCTAACTAGATGTGTACGAATGATGTTCGCATGAATGCAAAGAATGTCATTTTTGAAATGATCCTCCTTTTTAATGCTTAGGTTGTCATTACTTGTTATTCATCAGGGTTAACGCATTACATTGTCTTCTTACCCAGTCAATATCTTTGAAGGTCACAATTTTGGATCATTCTTTCTCAATTGCTTCCAACCCTGAACTTGGTTAATTTTGAATAGTGGTCTCACTTCAGGTTATTGTGATATTTAGAAGTTTTCAAAGTAATACGCGAAACTCCTTTTATTCGAATATTATTGGTCCATTAATCGTTATTTCAAAAAATGCTTGAAAAAGACTCTCACAATGGACAAGATGGAATTTCATTGAGAGTAAAGATCGAAATGAATAAGTTGATCAAAAGATCAAATTTTGACAAAGTACAGAATGAGAATGAGTTAAGGTAGCCAATTTGCTAAAAATAAATGAATAAATTAATCAAGAATAGCAAATTTTGCTAAAATATGAAATGAATAAGATGAAAATAGGTGCCCCAGATATCATAGTATGAGCTTCTCTGCACAAAGCTTCTCGAGGACCCCTTTTGAACTTGATAGGTGTTTGGCAGACTTAGAAGACTTTGTTGATGCCCCAAGATGTAGTGTCCCTCCTTCTTGTTAATTTGGGCATAGCAAGACTACCGTATGCTTCCCTTTTGATCAGAAATTTGAATTGCCCATTCTTGGGTTTTCAATTCAAAACCCCCTTTAGTCTTAAGGCACCCTTTGCGGGTTTTCACCTTGGCCTCTCCATTTTTTTTAAGCCAAGACGCCCTTTGCGGGTTTTTGCCTTGGACCATTCCTTTTTTTAGGCAAAGTATTTCTTGACTGAATCTGAGTTCACAGGATTAGGCAAGCTTTTTCCATCCATCTCGGTCAAAATCAGCACTCCTCTAGAGAAGGCCTTCTTGACCACGTAAGGTCCTTCCCAATTCGGCATCCATTTACCTCTGAAGTCCTTCTATATGGGAAGAATCTTTTTCAAAACTAGGTTTCCCTCATGGAATTCTCTAGGGCGAACCTTCTTATTATAAGCCCTCATCATTCGCTTTTGGTACATTTGACCATCACGAATAGCCTTCAGCCTTTTCTCTTCAATTAGGTTCAGCTGATCATACCGAGATTGAATCCATTCTGCTTCATCCAACTTTAGTTTAGACAAGACTCGAAGGGAAGGGATCTCAACTTCGATAGGAAGTACCGCCTCTATTTCGTAAACCAAAGAGAAAGGAGTTGCCCGATAGAGGTTTTGACTGATGTTTGATAAGCATAAAGAGCAAAAGGTAACTTCTCGTGCGAATCTCTGTAAGTCTCAGTCATCTGCCCCACGATTTTCTTGATATTCTTATTAGCTGCCTCGATTGCACCATTCATTTTTGGACGGTACGGCGACGAGTTGTGGTGTTTGATCTTGAATTGACTGCAAACCTCTGCTATGGTACTATTGTTCAAGTTTAGTGCATTGTCAGATATGATCCTTTCGGGCATTCCGTATCGGTATATGATCTCCTTATTTAAGAACTTGCTAACTGCCAACTTTGTGACATTTGCATATGAAGTGGCTTCCGCCCACTTGGTGAAGTAGTCAATGACCACGAAGATGAATCGATGTCCATTTGAAGCTTTTGGTGAGATTGGCCAAATGACATCCATCCCCCACATAGAGAAAGGCCATGGAGAGGTCATGACATGAAGAGGTGCAGGAGGTACATGAATTTTATCTTCATAAATTTGACATTTGTGGCACTTCTTAGCATAGCTGATGCAATCCCCTTCCATAGTGGTCCAATAATACCAGCATCTCATGATCTGCCTGGCCATTGTAAAACCATTAGCATGCGTTCCACAGACACCCTTATGGACTTCTTCCATGATTCTCTTTGCTTCAATAGCATCTACGCATCTTAAAAGCACTTGATTTTTCCTTCTCTTATATAAGATCTCTCCATCTAAGACATAATCACTAGCCAGTCTTCTCAGCATCCTTTTATTGTTCTCGGTTACTTGGTCGGGGTATTCACGATTCTTCACATATTGCAATATATCGTGATGCCAAAGGTGATCATCTTTTTCTTCTTCTTCGTTGATGTTGTAACAATGAGCCGGAGCCTTGTAAATGCTCATTTGTATAGGCTTCACTTTCTCTTGCTTGTTTACTCTAATCATAGAGGCTAAGGTAGCCAAGGCGTCAGCCATCTGAGTCTCTTCTCACTGGAGGTAATAGAAAATGATGTCATCAAACTCTTTAATTAACTCCAAAACTAGCTTTTGATAACTGATCAACTGGGGATCTCTTGTTTCCCATTCGCCTTTGAGCTGGTAAATCACTAGCGCAGAATCACCATATACCTCTAACACTTTGATCTTGCATTCAATGGTTGCATGGATACCTATGATGCATGCTTCATATTCGGTCATGTTATTTGTGCAATCAAAATCCAATTTGCTAGTAAAAGGATAATGATCCCCGTTTGGGGATACTAGGACTGCCCCAATTCCATTTCCCACTGCGTTTGAAGCTCTATCAAAGTTTAGTTTCCAAGGATGACCCTCATTTTGAGCACCTTCTTCAGTGATTGCAACATACATTAGGTCTTCATTTGGGAAATCAAAGTCCAATGGCTCGTAATCTTCCAAAGCTCTGCTTGCTAGAAAGTCTGCTATTGCACTCCCTTTTACAGCCTTCTAGTTTACGTAGACTATATCGAACTCAGAAAGTAGAATCTGCCATCGGGCCATTCTTCCGTTCAAGCAGTCGACTCCATCAAGTACTTGAGAGGGTCCAGTTTCGAGATGAGCCAATTTGTATGGTACAGCATGTACTGTCTCAGTCTCCGAGTCGCCCAATCAAAGCGCAACACAGCTTCTCAATTGGAGAATGTCTTATCTCACATTCAGTGAACTTCTTGCTGAGATAGTATATTGCCCTTTCTTTTCTTCCCGACTCATCATATTGGCCTAGCACACATCCCATAGAATTTTTGACTATCGCCAAATACAATATCAGTGGCCTATCTGGGCAAGGTGGCATCAACACTGGGGCCTTGGACAAGTAATGCTTGACTTTATCAAAAGCTTCCTGGCACTCCTCATTCCATACACCTAGGTTGTGTTTCCTAAGAAGACGGAATATAGGGTCACACTTTTTCGTTAGTTGTGCAATGAACCGAACGATGTAGTTTAATCTTCCTAGGAAACCTCGAACTTCTTTTTGAGTACGTAGTGGGGACAGCTCCTGTATAGCCTGCACTTTATCTGGATCAATCTCAATTCCCTTTTCACTAACTACAAATCCTAGCAACTTTCCCGACCTAGCCCCGAAGGTACATTTTGCTGGATTGAGCTTTAGTTGGAATTTCATCAACCTTAGGAACAGTTTTCTCAAGACCTGTACATGCTCTTTCTCAGTCCTGGACTTTGTAATCATATCGTCCATATAAACTTCGATCTCTTTGTGCATCATATTATGGAAAAGGGTTACCATGGCTCTTTGATACGTTGCCCCCGCATTTTTCAGTCCAAATGGCATTATCTTATAACAGAATGTTCCCCACATGGTTACGAAAATTTGGTTGTACCCGGAGAAGCCGTCCATGAAAGAGAAAAGTAAGTAACCAGCCGTGTTATCCACTAAGGTATCAATGTGAGGCAGCGGGAAGTTATCTTTTGGGCTGGCCTTGTTCAAATCCCTATAGTCCACGTACATCCATACCTTCCCATCTTTCTTAGGAACGGGTACTATGTTCGCTATCCATTTTGAGTATTTAACTATTTGCAAGAGACCGGCATCAAACTACTTCATGACCTCTTCTTTTATCTTCAACAAAACATCGGGCCTCATCCTTCGGAGCTTCTGTTGAACTGGTCTATATTCCTCCTTTATGGGGAGTCGGTGTACCACGATATCCGTATTTAACCCGGGCATGTCCTGGTATAACCATGCGAAGACGTCCTTGAATTTTTAGAGTAACTCAATGAGGTCTCGCTTCGTTTCTGCAGCAATGTTAGCTCCAATCTTCAACTCTTTTCCTTCTCCTAAGCTCACAATTTCCACTGACTCTTTATAAGGTAGGATTTGTTTCTCATCTTGCTCCTCCATCCTTAACAAATCAAGAGATATGCTACGGTCCTGGTCATCTTCAAAATCCTGAGAATCCTCCATACCCGTATCTTGTTCAAAAGGAGATTCTGAGTTAATATCGGTGTCACTCATATCATTGATATCTAGGGACTTGTTAGAAGAGCGATGAAAGGTGCAAAAATAAAAGAATCTAAGAATGATTATTTGCATGATTGGTTATGAATTAAATGTAAAGAATATTTTAGTTATGAATGAAAATAATAAAAGAACATTTGCTCGAAATGTTACAAAAAGGTTCATTTTTATTGAAATAAAGATATTTGGGCATATGCCTATTTAACAAAAGGATTTGTATTGCTCTTAGGCTTAGAGCAACAAGTGTGTTTTGAACATTACTCTGAATTTATTCTAAAGGTTACAGGAATCTCTTCCATGGTCCAATTGTTCAGAACACTTCCAGGAGGGTAAGGGTAAATTCCCGATAAATCTATTTCTTCAGTTCCTTCCTCAAATACGGCATTAATGCTCAAGCTTCCCAATATTTTCTCTGCTACTTCTCTTCTTGCCATCCTTTCTTCAAGGTACATGGTCCCTCCTGAAACAAATGTCTTGGTTAAATGAGGAAAGGTCATTGGCTCCCATTTGGCCTCCTCACCGCTTAAGAGCGCCCTTCTTCTTTCCTGCTTTTTTCTCTACCTCTTTCCTCCTTTGCATTGCGTAACACTTTCATCAATGCGCTACGGTGGGCCTCTGAGCTCATGAGCAAGGCCAGTACCGATATGCGAGCCGGTTGTTTGTGTAATTGCTCCACAACACTGTACTCGCTGTGCTTTAGGAACTTTTTGGCCTCTTTTTCGGTCACCGTCTCATTGACATGCGATTCAAGTCCCATCGTCTTTTCTTTCTTTTGCTCTACCACTATGGATTTCCCTTTAACCGGTTCTGCCTTTGTATTCAGGGTATAACGTCTTCCGCTACGTGTAAAGAAACCTACATCTTGACCCTCCTCTAGAGTGTTAGCTGGGTTCTCCTCTACTGGGATCATCACATTACAGTCATAATTCCACAGAACCCTTTTACTGTCCTTATAGGGAAAGGCTACAAGCTTCTGAATTATGACCTTTGGCGCAATTGGTACTCCAGCTTCACTAACTCTTGGTCGCGAGATAATTACTACAGGGTGATTGACCCCATAGACTTTCTTGGTTGATCCTTCTTCTGACGTGTAGACCTCTCCTTCTTCTGATCCTTCGATCTCTTCATAAAATTCCATCTCCTTATTGTCCATGAGATTTTGTACTATGGCCCTGAACTCGGTGCATCCTTGGATGCCATGACCCACCTCGGCATGGAACTCGTAGTATTTTTCCGCTCCTTTGGGCTTTTCCCCTGATTCTTGTGTAATTAGACCTTCATTTATCATTTGTTTCCAAACTCATCTCGATGAGGTTTTTACTTCAGCCATGTCAGCTTTGATTCTTTTCCCACCATTCTCAACTACCGCGTTTACCCCTTTATCAGAATGGTTGGGTAACGGATTTCCTGTTAGTCAGGTCCTGTGGGGTCATCGAATTTTACTATGCCCATCTTTATAAACTTTTCAACTATTTTTTTGAAGGCGGTGCAGTTCTCAATCGAATGTCCCGCGATTCTCGCATGGTATTCGCATTGAGTGTGCATCATACCACTTAGGGAATGGAGGTTACAGAGGTTTCAGATAGAAAGGGGATACCACATGTGCATCAAACAAATTTTGGTACAGTTCCCTATATGTCATAGGAATCAGCGTGAATTAGATTCTTTCCATGTTAGGCCTTGGATTAGAATCTTGCCTTGGGGGCCTTGATAGCTAGTAGTTACTGTCCTCGGCTGGCTTACAGTGACTGGTTTTGAATAACCCTTACTGTATATGCTCACATTGTTCACTTCGTTGTCTTTCTTTCTCGGGGCCGGTCTCCTGGCGCTTTCCCCTGTGTCTATCTTTCCACTCTTGATTGCATTTTCTATCATCTCTCCTGACATCACTATGTCCGAGAAGCTCTTAGTAGCACTCTTCAACATGTGATTGATGAATGGAGCCTTCAGCATGTTGATGAAAAGCATGGTCGTTTCCTTCTCTAGAAGAGGGGGTTGGACTTGTGTAGCTACCTCTCTCCACCACTAGGCATACTGTCTGAAGCTCTCACTCGGCTTCTTCTCTATATTTTGTAGTATTATTCTGCCAGGTGCTATGTCCATCACATGGCCGTATTGTTTCATAAAAGCCTGTGCCAAATCACTCCATGAATTAATTTGAGCACGGCTTAGCTAGTTGTACCACTTAGCCGCAAATCTGATCAAGCTGTCTTGAAAGCAGTGAATTAACAGCTAATCATTGTTGACATAACCTGTCATCTTCCGACAGAACATCATAATGTGAGCTTCAGGGCAGCTAGTCCCATTATATTTCTCAAACTCCGGAGTCTTAAACTTCGGTGGGAGTATTATGTCCGGGACCAAGCTCAAGTCTTTAGTATTAACCCCGCCATGGTAGTCTGCGTTCTCCATTACCTTAAACTTCTCTTCTAACCATCTACATCGGTCTTCAAGTTGTTTAGACACATCTACCCTCGCCTTCTCCGTTTCTGCTAGGTCATCGAGGTCAGGAACGACGGGATTAGTTGATCTCCCAGATTAGAGCCTGAGCCCGTTGGAAAATTCATCGGTGCCAACGTACTGGCTTGGTACTGGGATTTGATGGTGACAGGTACCCTTTGTGGGTATGCATCCAGTTGCGCTTGGGTGTGCGTTGGGGTAAAACCCGGAGGGCAGGGAGGGTCTTCATTGTCGTCACCAGGATTAGTCAAGGGTTTTTTCCTTTGTCGGATCCTCCAGCCAATAGCTGAGCTAGCTGGTTCATCATGTTCCTTTAGGATTCGAGCATCTGATCCCCCATATCTTGCTGCATTTTTGCTAATTGTTCTTGCATCTGATCTTGCATATCTTTTTGCATCTGTTCTAATCTCTCTAGTCTCCGATCCATTACTTCCGTTTTGCGACGGGTATTGTAGTGATATGTAATTGGTGGATTTTCGTTGGTTTCCAGGGTAACTGTCATAATTTTAATCAATTAGGGTCTTTTTTATGGAATTTTAATGCAAATAATGTAATGTAATACGAATGAATAAGATGAATGCAAAAAATGCGTTGATTTTAATTCAATTCCATTAGATTAACTTCACTAGAAAACAAATTTCTTTATATAGAGCGGACAATTACATATACGACTTCGCCCTAATACCTAAATCCTTCACTTTCCTAAGAGGCCAAGCTAATTTTTGGCCTTGATTTGATTCTGACTCGTATTTTAGACTTAATACATCAGCCTGAACTGCCAAGGTTTGTAAATGATCGGCCACCTCTCGAACTTGAGCCACAGCTTCAACATAATCTCTATCTCTGATATGTTCTTGAGAGCGGTGGAGCTGCTCTTTCCATTGTTCATTGTTCGCCTCAAGAAGTTCAACTCGAAGTTCACTATTTCGTAGTGCAGTCTCGAGCTCTTCTATCCTTCCTTTCAGCTCCTCAATCTTGTTTTGGCTGGCTCTTAATTCAATTACCGAGTTGCGACTACAGTGCAGATGTAGTGACTTTTCCAATTCTGCTACTCGGGCGCATAACTTCTCTTTTTCACTTCGACCTTCCAACAGACTCTTTTTCAAAGCGTCCTCCCGTACTCGAGCATCTTGGAACTTCTTTTCCCACTAATCGGCTCTGGTCTTTTTTTCTTTAATTTCCTGCCGCCATTGCTCTGATGTTTTGCCCAAACCAGCAGTTTTGATTGACATACGCAGCTTCTTGTAGTCCGTCTTTAAACTTACTCGGCCTTATTTTTTCCTTTCCTCAATCTCTCGGCTTCTAACTTATGGATGTCGACGTCCAATCCCAACTTTATCTTCTCTTCTTCTAACTGCTCTATTTTCTTTCCCAATTCCAAGCTCATTTTCTCAAAGTCCTGCTTGATGATTTCTAATTCGGACAGGACAACTCGTAAATGCTCTTCTATCGGCAGAGCATTCCTTTGACTCGTCATAGGGATGTTGTCGTTTACTCTTTGACTTCGCCACCTATCATATACAGGGGTCGCCATCGGGTTTGCGACAAATATCGTCATTCTGCGAGTTTGGTTCCAAGCATTTGATATTTCACGAACTCTCTTTTTGTAATTATCGTCTTTGTATGCAAACTCACATTGAGCTAATCCTTGAGTCGCCGATATGAACTGCCTTAATCTATACTGCCTTAGTACGAGTAGTGGAGCATATCCAACAGCTCCTCATATCCCAAGTAGAGGGACCCAGTCAAAATCACCACACCGGTACAAGATTTCATCCGGGATCAACCACGGAGCCCTCCATTCAACATCTTCAACCTGCAGATTTTGGAGAATAGCCATCCATTTCTCTTCTGAGATGTCATCTCGCCTCGGTGTAGCCACTATTTCTCTCAACGGGGAGTAGTTCACAGAAAAAACTCGATAAGAGACATTTTTCCAATTTTTAAAAGTGGCTATGGAACCAAGCTAACAAAAGCTGTGCGCACCCCATGAATCTGTCATCACCCGCTTTCCGACATGCATTCAAGGATCTAAAAGTTTCTACTAGGATTACCAGGACGGGTGTGACCTTTTTGTCGAGCCGGTCGAACAAATCTGAGACCGCTTCATCTACGTGCCCTAAAGCCTTGGGAAAGATCACCAATCCGTAAATACTAAGAGCGAAGACATCGACCCTCTTCTTTATATCAGGATATGCTAAGATCAAATCTCTCAAGTTTTTCCAAAGAATGCACTTACTATCACCCTTCTGCTGACTTCGGGCTGCAACCCACTGTTCGCTCATCCCCGTGATATTTATCAACCTCCTTACGAAAGTCAGGGCGTTGGGGGATCTGGAGTAAACTCTATTAGCGTGAATATTCGAGAAACGAAGCAAGGCCGTGTATTCTTCTACAGTAGGCACCAAATCTACCTCTCCAAAAGTAAAACAACTTTAAGCAGGGTTCCAAAACTGGGCGAGGGCTCGGAACAAGTGCTTGTCCACTTTAATATCGAGCAGGTAGGGCAAGTCATCGTAATTGCAGTAGAATAGTTGTTTGATCTCGTCATCCCATCGATCCCATATTTCTTTCATCTCTTGAAGATCATTTTAGATCACGCTGATGTGAGTGAAATTCCATAACTCTGAAACGTACCCCTCTGCAAGATTATCACCCTTCTCTTGTTGCACTGTCTCAGCCCATATTCGGACGGCCGCGTTATCCTCCACTCTATCAAGAAACCCATTTTCCATGTTAAGCTTTTCTATCTAGTAACTGAACGTGAATCAACACCTTTTATGATGAAATGCCATGCAATAACAGCAAAACACAACAAGTCAGTATCATATACAAAAAGAACTCAAAGCAAACAGGAAATAATCAAGCACCTATTCAGGTAATCACTAGGGTTTGCGCGGCTCTACCTAATGTGGGCTCTTAAGGTTCACTATATGTGGTTTGGTTCTAAAGTAAGGGTACCTAAACCAGCGGATTCCTCGATCTTCACCCATTATAGGTTCATATAGACCGAGTTCAGTTCAGGGGGCGGAGATGAAAATCTCACGAAGACATAGGTATAGATGTATCCCGGAAGCGGTCCACTAGCCCATGCGGAGGTGAAAACCTCACGAAGGCATAGCTACTCACTCCCACTTAAAAGGGTAAATTGACGAATCGATGTGATGCAATATGCAAAGATACACCAAGAGATTTAAACCACAGAATAGGCATATTATCAGGGAAACCATGAAAGTGAAGAATAACATGCAATGAAATGACTGTAATTTTAAACCGGATTTTCAAATTTTGAAAAAAAGACAAAAATTAATCAATTTTTGGCTAGACTCTCTAACAATTCCCCAGCGGAGTCGCCAAGCTGTCGAAACCATTTTTTTGAAAACGGGAATCGACTAGGGTTTAAAAAAATGAAAATAAAATGGGAGTCGCAACCGATCTTTACTTGGTGTGATCGGATCACCTTTGTTTTAATAAAACGTTTTGGTTTACTAAAACAGTGTTTTTGGTCTACGCATATTC
Organism: Gossypium australe; assembly: GCA_005393395.2. Classification (NCBI taxonomy): domain Eukaryota; kingdom Viridiplantae; phylum Streptophyta; class Magnoliopsida; order Malvales; family Malvaceae; genus Gossypium; species Gossypium australe. The sequence goes on along the minus strand of CM016624.1, from coordinate 127,937,599 downwards.
GAGAAAACGGGTTCGGGAGTCGGTTACGTGCGAAGAAGGATTAGCACCCTCGTCACGCCCAAAAATCGGTACCAAATTGATTAATTTGCGTCTTAATGTCAAAAATTGAAAACCGAGAATGAATTTAAAATACGATCATTTTCTATTAATGTTGATTTTAAAACACTTGAATGAGTTGAAATATACATAAAAGACCATCTCATCTCCAGACGACGAAAGGCCACATCCAGTAAGTTAGGACACGGCACCCCGAATTCTTGAGAATAAGCCCGCCTTTTATTTTAAAAACACGTGTATTTTAATCTTAAAAGAATATTCGGTTATTTAGATTAAACGAGAAAGAACGAAACCTAGTAAGTTAGGGCACGGTCTCTCGAATTTCTAAATACGGAATATTGTCATTTTTAGAAATTCTTATCTCGAGGTAACGAGATGTCACACCCAATAAGTTAGGGCACAACACTTTGTACTCTTGAGAATAAGCTTTTTATTTTAAAATTGTATTTTTGTTTTAAAAGGATATTCCGTTGTTTAGGCTAAACGAGAAAAATTGAAACCCAGTAAGTTAGGGCACGATTTTTTTCTCGAATTTCTAAAACGCGAAATATTACCTTATTTTGAAAATTTTCGGTTTTTGAATAATAGTGAATACAACATGTAAAGGCATACATTTATTTTGTTTTAAAGTAAAATATGACGATCTAAATTGGAAAAAATGTGTTAGAGTTTAATTTACGATATGATGACATAAGAATATAGTAATGTGCGTGGGACAAGTATGCATGAACACAATATAATACGAGTGAATGACAATAATACACAAGGTATGAAATAAACGAATTAAAAAAAAATACAATGGCAATAATCAAGCAATATTTGTTATTTAAATTCTAGCATTAATAATCAAAGAATGACGAAATGAATAATATAAAAAAACAAATAATACACAAGACAATTTTAAAATAAGTAATAAAACAATTTTAGGTACATGATACGTAACAAAAAGTTTGAAGTAAATAATATATAGAGCAATTTAAAATGTTATGATAAAGGTTTAAAATAAATAATATAAAAACCATTTTTAAAAAAAGAAATGTATATATATAAACATATAAAATTTAAAAGTCAATATATAATAGTTTAGACTAGGTAATATATAAAATAAAATAAATAATAAATAAAATATTGTATTCATATACGAAACAGTTTTTTTTTAAAAAAGAATTAAACAAACTAAACAGATTAAGGACAAATTTGAAATCAAAGTAAAAAGGGAGGGTAAAAATAAAAATTAATAAAAGGGCGCCAGGGACCATGGTGCCATGCGCGTGAACTTACAGGGATCAAATGGTTAAATAACCCAGCCCCTGATACGCAGCGTTTGGTGCCGGGCTAAATTGAAATGCCGCACAAATTCAGGGCAAAATTGGAAATTTAAAAAATGGAATTAGATACAATTAAATGAGGACGCAACATAGGAGGACCAAACGCGTAATTTACCCATTCAAGGTAAAAACACGTGAATCCCCCTGCTATACGGGTTGGGTCGCACGGGTTTCCCCAAAACAACGCCGTTTTGGCGCCTGGGGAAACCCATGAAACGGTGCCGTGTTGGTAGGCAGATTTAAGCCCCAAATTTCCTTTTTTTTCCATTTGCAGACCCCCTCTTTTTCAAAAAAAAAACTTCAAAAAAACCTTATTCTCTCCCTCTCATTTTCGTGCCCGACGATCGGGCTTCCTCAGCCACCCTTCGCACCACCGTGCCACCACCGTATCGGTGGCCGGTGATGCCCAAAACTGGGCCTTTTGGCCCTTTCTCGAAACCCTTTTGAAGCCCCGAAAACCCCAGAGAAGAAATCCCCCTTTCCTTGCCTTTAGTCTGGCTTCAGCGACGAAGACAAGGCTCCGACGAGGCGCCCCGACGGCTCAGGTATGGTCTCCTCGCTCTTTTCTTTGAGTTTGTTTGTGAAAGTTTTTAAAACAATAAAAATAAAATAAAGATAAAAAAAAGCAAACAGTAACAGCAAAATAAAATCAGAATCAACCTTTGATGCTTTTCGATTTCTGATAGTTCGTAAAGGTTCGTAAAAAATTACAAGAGGCTGATTTCGGTTTTTATAACCGATTTACAAAGATTCGATTGTTTTTTTCTATTTTATTTTCTTGTTATGCTTGTCGTTTTCTTCTTTGTCTTGTATTGTTGCGTGTCTTTGCTTCTGTCATGTAGGTGACGAAAACGTGTCAGGCGCATGGAGAATCTGCTGGTGGCGGCGGTAGCAGAGGCGTGGTGGCAGAGGCGCATGGGCACTAGGTTTTTTTTGCTGCTGTTTTCCTTTTCTGTTAATGGGCTAGGGTTTGAATTTAATTGGGCTTCGGGTTTGTGTTGTAAATGGACATTTACAATGGACTGATTTATTACTCTTTTATTGGGTTTTTAGTTATTTCTGGAGTGGGCCAAAATTGGCTACTACACCTTTAACCAAGGTTTTGTCTCATTGGGTTTTCCAACTAAAGGTTTTTAACGAGGCAACTTGTAATAGGAGATTGTGTACTCTTTTTTCTTCATTAAGTTTTTATCCCACAGAGATTTTCCTAATAAAGGTTTTAATAAGACATTTTTATTTAAAAGACATTCAAGTGGGAGTGTTGTAAATACATTAAATGGATGTCTATAACCTTTAAATATTTATGAAAGTAATGAGTTAAACTCCCCCCATTCATCATTAAAAGAAGCTTAATGTACTTGTTAATAAAGCAATTAAATAAGCTTCATTCATTTATGTCACATTGAATGTGAGTGGCTTATATATAACTCTTTTATAAATGAAAAGAGGAGACGAGAAAATTCTCTATTTAATTTAAGTGTTCTTTTATTTAATTATTTTATAACATCCCTCTCATTTTTTTTTTGTCTTCAATGTTGTAATATATATATCTACTTAATCATCCCAAATATGATCTTTGTTGTAAATCATAATAACTCAAAAAGTAAACCATGGATACAATAAATTCAATGTTCAACACAAAAAAAAAAACACATCAAATTCAATGGGAAGTGATCCGAATTCCCAACTTTTTTTTAATTTTATTAATTATAATTTCAAGAAAAAATTTGAACTCGGATTGAGTTGGGTATACAATTAATTTTTGAATCTAGAGTGAGTTAAATATTTTTAAGATCAAAGTCGAGACATAACATTAGAGTATAAAGTCGGGGTTGGGACAGGCAAAATTTGAAGCGGCCATACCCATTGCCATCACAAGTATGAATGTCAAAGTTAAATAACTAGTGAGACCAACCTAATTAAGAAGTTAATAATAGCATAGATTGTCTTAAACTTTGCACTTCAGTGCCGTAATAGGTGTTTGATTTAAAGTAACAAAATCCAAAACTGGCGTCTATTAGATGGAATAAAACTGTATCATATGTTACTTGAATCAAAGCTTAATCACTAAAATTAAGATTCCAAAATTCACTAAAATGATGGTTTTTACAAGAATTTTACAATTATGCATTTGTTTAGATAAAATATGAGGCACTGATTATCAGCTTCATGTAAGTTCTAGACAAGAAGCCTAAAACATGGATAAATGGAACACCATAGTGGACCATATAATAGAGAAATGAAATGTTGCAGCAGAGAAGCATATTTGCTGTTATTTAGGTATCATTCCCTCTCAGCTGAAGGTCGTAATGGCAAAAATGATTGCTTCCTTTGAGTGCCCCTGAGCTTGAGTGGACTCCAAACCAACGATTTCCTTTGCAAAGCAACCACGGTCGGATGCTTCGGCTTCCACGAACCCACCTGCATTGGAGGACTTCCCATGAACTTGCTACTGCTTCTCATGGCTGCAGGTGTTGTCTCCGATGGGTTAGATAGCTTTGGCAATGGAGAAAACAATCTTGAATACCTTGCCTTCCTTGGATCCCGCATCAATGATGGTCTATCCATTGTACTGCTATGGTTGAAACCAGAAGTAGAGCTGCGAAGCGGTGTTGTCATGTGTGAATCTGGCCGGAAGGTGGCGATTGATACTCGCCTTTTAGGTTGACGAACTGCTGTACTGGTTGGTGGTGGTCTGACGGCAATGGAATTACGTCTTGGTGCCATCATGGTTTTGAGGTTGTTTTCTTTAGCCTCTGGTACTGATGCCATGGTCATTCTAGTCGTCTTTCTGTTGGTTGGCATAGGTGATGCTGAAGGCATGAAATTAGTGATTTTTCGCAATGGTTGCCTCAGTTTTGTTGGAACCAGTGGTGGCTTTTTCTCCATTTTGGTCTTCTCTGTTTCTTGTCTAAGAAATGATCTAGTAGAAGCAGCCGCAGCAGCAGAAAAAGCTCTTGTTTCCTGCTTTAATCTGGTTTTCCGTTCCTCCGCTAATTGACTTTCAAGGTCACGAACCTGTCATCAAATAAATGAAAGTGACGCTGACAATAGTTACATCTCAGAAAGCAACTGGCTTTGGTAGTTTTTAATGATAATTACCTTTTCTTGGAGATTTCTGCAGATATGTTCTCGGGCAGCAAGTCTCAACTGCAAGGACTGTACATTATCCTGCAACTTCTTTGTTTCCTTCTCATCATGCTTTAGCTTTTCTGCCTGTTAATGAATAATCCCAAAGGTCAAATTGAGGAGTCCACTCAAAAAGTTGGAAGGGAAAGGGGAATTTTAAATTTCAATCAATTTGTCATACCATTTGCTTATACTTGTAAACCTCAGCAAGGTCCACCTGTTTGCGGGCAGGACCACTTTCAATCCCCCTAACTCGGCTAGCGAAATTCAATGAACATAGGGTCTCTCCAAGGTCTGCATTACTTGGGCTGATCTGCACGAACATCACAGTCTTGCAGTCTCCTCCTGCATTTCATGATTCAGTTAGCAACCTCTTTTTGAAGTTTGCCATTAGGCTAACCATCTTCAGATATAGGGGATCAAAGTGAAATTATGGTTGGATAAAAACTTACCTAGAGAGCTCTGTAGCATATGCGTGAGCTTCGAGTTCCTGGTTTCATGGAAAAGTAGAAAGAGTAAAAGTGTTAATATTATACAGAATTTACGTGTTGAGCTTATGTATCGTGTGTGCATGAGAGTGAGATAGGGGGAGAGAAACCTGTAAGGAATATGGCTAGTTTTGGATGCAAGGGCAGAAACCACATCTCCAAGCGCAGAGAGAGATTTATTTATGAACTGGGATTCCTTCAACCTTTCACCTTCGACTTCAATCTTTCCCACACGCTCACTGCCAGCCAAATCTACCAGCCACAAGTGACTCCTAGTCTTTTGGCCATTTATTAAATTTGTTCCCCTTACAGTTACACGCAACAAACTGCAAGAGACAAATTTTTGGTCATTATTAGTAAAACATATATGTTTGGATGCTCCCTAGTTTCTCAGCCAATGTAGAAATTTCCGATTTTTAGATCACAAAAACTCGAGTATCATACACATAATTCAGAAACAAAACAAACACAAGGTATTACCAGTGAGAACGGCTGCTCAATTCATTGGCGTTAGTGGCTCCAACTGATCTGGCCCGGCTCCCAGACTTCAGCAGCTCCCAGACTTCCTCTGTATTGTAAACACGAGCTTCAACAAGTCCTGGAACTTCTTGTGTCCCATCAGCTGCTTGCTTGACATCCATCCTTTATCAACATAATGGACTTCAAACTCTAAAAACTGGGGTTCTTAAACGTTTTAACAGATATATTGATCAGAAAATATGAGGTTTATTTTATTTTTCTAGTATCAACGATGTCATCATAATGGATTGCCCGTAGGAATAGTTTCTTTGTGCCAATGGATTTCTTTCTTCATTAAACGAAAAGTTACTGGTGCTCAAGATAGATACAAGTGTGTATTTTGCAACCAGCAGCCAACTACACACAAATTAACGTTAGGAACTAACCGTTTAGTAGGCTGGTTGGAGTTTTCTCCTAGAAGGTCCCTTATCTTTTCATTGTAGACCTCCATCATGCTGACAAATAGCTCATATTGCATTACACCACCTCTCTCTCCAGAAACTTGAAACAACTCCTCCAATGTCCTGTAGTTAACTCCCCTATTATCTGGTGTTCCCTCCATAGTAAATGTCTTCCCCGTTCCAGTTTGCCCATAAGCAAATATGCAGACGTTATAGCCATCCAGTACAGAAGTCACAATGGGTTTAGTTCGTGCAAATACAGCCTCTGCATAAAGGGAAAAAAAAAAAAAAAGCAGATAATTAAAAGTATTTATAGCAAACTTTCAAGAGATCCTTCGAATAATAATAGTAAAGTCAGTCAAAAGGACGCAGGTTACCTTGACTTTCCTCAGGCCTAAATACATGGTCAAACTTGAATTGCTTCTTGGAATCTGAAGAAACTATCTGTAGCTCAGTGTCCTGGGACGAGTCAAATTCAACTACAGAAGAGGAACCACTGGCAATTTCAGCTTGATTTAGTGGTCTACATCTGCAAAAAACCCTGATGTTTCCTTTAAGCTCAATCACTTCATTGTATAGGCGCTTCCTCTCTGATGACTCATCTAGGTATTTCTTCTTCAGAAGTTCATATTCATCATCTATATGAAACAGGAAAGCGAAAAGCCATTCATACAAAAAAAACAAAAAGAACAGAACCATTAAGTATTTTCTTCAATCTATTGGGTCGTACTTACTGAGGAGCTGAAGAGTTCCTACTACGTCATGGCCAGGAAAAGACTTCACTTGATTAGACAGGATTTCGTGCTCCTCCTTCAAATGCTATGACATTATGTACCGGAAGTTATGTTCTTGAACCACTATTTAGTTCTAAACATAAAGAAGAAAGTTATCAAGTTTATGAAAATCAATAGCCTTTTCTGTTTTACCTGAACACTGTTGCTCAAATTAATAACTTTCTGTAATATGGGAAGTGTTGGTCCCTCAGCCGGAGAAATTTCTGGATTCATGTTGGATAAAGTATCTTCATCCATGGAATCGTTATTCTCTTCAAATAATTCTGAGAAACAGCCAAAAATTTACCTTAGTATTCTAATTATACAAGTAACGAACAGAATTTTTGTCCCAGATATTAACATTTGAAGCATTCAACTGCACCAATAAAATAAGACCGAAGAATCACAACACGTTTTCCAGGCCGTTCGAAAGGTTCATGAACTGTTATCAAAAGTTTTAATTAATTGAAAAGAAAGCTTAAAATCAATTTAATATGCTACATATTCCAAGTTTTGAACTAGACACGCAAGTCACAATACTCATCAATCATCTTAATAAGCAGAATCCAAGTAAGCATTTTCTAGGGTTTCAAACATTTAAAGTGTCTCAAATCATTAATTTTTCTTTCCGATCCAGCGAACATTTCTTCAAATTTTTGCCTACATGCTTTCTTTAAGATCAAGAAAGAAAGAACGAACCTCTGACAGGGTTTGGAGAAGCTTTTGACTCGCAATTCTCCGCTGTTTGGTCTAAAAAAACAAGTAATATTTAGACAGATCAGAAAATTCGATAAGTAAAATCGAAGGCGAAAAGCAGAGGAAAAAAAAAGCGCTAACCTTTATCGATAACGATCTGGTGGCAACTCTCCGAGCACAATTCAACCATTAGAGACAAAAAAAAAAAAAAACAAGAAGTCGATTACCAGAATATAAATTGAGAGACGAAAGAGATAGAGATGGGAGGAATTCTGAGAAAGGAAAGGTAGCGAGAAAGTGAAGTCGTTGGATTAGATTTTGAATTCAAAAAATGAACGAACGTGAGGCGTCGGATTGATGATATAGCTGTTTCCAACGGCTATTTCATCTTCATCTCTCTTATTAAAGTTTGGATTCGGGTAGTTTTTCGGGTTATTTTAATTTTTGACTCTAAACTTGGTCTAATTTTGAATTTGTATTTTTTTATTCATTTTGATATATTTATTTGATAACTAGGTGTGATCATCTGAAATTGTGTCACATAATTATCTAAATTGTAAAAATTATTTGAAATTGTGTCACATAATTATCTAAATTGTAAAAATTATTAAGTGATAATATGACATAATCTCAAAATATCACATCATTAAATCTTTATGAAATTCAAGTTCATGGACTAAAATAGATATATTTATCAAGTTCATACAGTAAAATGGATTAAAGAAAAAATACATGTAACATAGTAGACCTAATTATCAAATGTAGGGGCAAAAATATATTAATCATAAGTTTTTAACCCCAATTAATTAATACGAAGAATTTCATCTATTCACAAGTTTAAACCCTAACTTTTGGTCTAGGGCATTGGGAGTTTACCTCAAGAACCCACGTCTTGAATTCGAATTAGAGAAAAATATGGTGTGTGAGTTGATAATGATTTATTTTTATTATAGGTGTATGAACCGATTGTAAATGTACCAAAAAAAAATCTCAATTTCAAATTTTGAATTTTAAAATTTTAGGTTCTTTTTTATCACTAAACCTGAATTTATTCTACATTTACCCTAGTCTAAGTTTAAATATAGGTTAAATTATCCTATTAGTCCTTGTATTTTATGAAAGTTGGGGATTTAATCGTACTTTAATTTGATCATTTCTTTTGTCCTTATACTTTTTCAAATTTTAAATTCCAAGCCTCACCAAATGATAATTATTAAATTCATTAAGTTAGGTTGTGCTATTTCAAAATTTTATTTCCCAAACATATTATCATATGCGTAATGCCATGTCAACTTCTTATATTCATATCACCCACTAAAAATCCAGTTAATAGATTAACGATAGTTATTTGCGTTAAAGACAAAAATTTCAAAAGTCGAAAAGTATAAGGACTTAGAAAGAATGATTCAATTGGAGAATATGGACTAAATCTACAAAGGTATTTTTTAAATTTAAATTTAATATTTTTATTTTAAATAAACTTAATTACCAAATGGCACATTGTAATTGGTTGGATGTGCCACGTGACACATTTTGATTAGTGTCACGTGACAATCATTTTTTTAACGCTGTTAAAAAAAATTGAACCGAGAAACAGAATAATAATTTAAGTATCAATTTAAGATTAAAAAAAAAAAGAATTTAATTACCAAAGTGAAAGTGAGAAAATATCAATAACCAAATTAAGCATTAATTGGTGACTTCTTATTGGCAATAGTTTAGGTAACATTCTCTTGTTCGTATTTTTCTTTTTTTTTTTTCTTTAAAATTATTTTATAAAATTTTGGATGTTGGATAACTACATAGAGTAGTAATAAAAATTTGTTAATAAAATCGTATCAATCCTCTAAATAGAGAAAAAAGCTTTGTTACTTTTACCAATTTCCAACCACAAGCCTCAAACTCAATTTTATTTGACATTCAATTTTTATCACTCAACCCATCAAATAATTGTAATTTAAATTTTCCATAATCAAATATTATAGTCCACTATTTAACTACAAATGTACTTGTTATTGAGCTTCAAAATTTAAAAGGAAAATGAAAACCAATATTAAAACTTTTCAAGTATTAATTATAAGTTAGCATTTTATGCTTTATATTTTATTGTCACCTCTTTTAAAAAAGCTTATAGTGAGTTATATGAGATATTATTTTATGAATTCTCCTCATCACATTATTTATGGCTCCTTTTTAATTATTTAGTGACATTTTAGTAATTTTTTATGTCATTGATACATAATTTTGGTAAATTTTTTACCCCCTTGATCCTTAAATATCGAACTCCAGATCCCAAACTCAAATCTCGAACCCTAATTATCGAGCTTAAACAGGTTCAGGGTTTGGATTTAATGTTGGGTTCGAGATTCGGCTTCGAGTTTGGAGTTTGGAGTACAGGGTTCAGGATTCAAGGTTTGAGATAAAAAAAATGACCAAAATTATGTATTAATGACATAAAAAATTGCTAAAATATTATTAAATAATTGGAAATAGACAATAAATAATATGATAATAACGATCTACAAAATAATTTTTCAGACTTATAACTTGTTAAGTAGGTAATAAGTTCAATTATTGAATCTTTGTAATGTTTTCAGTTAATTAAAAATTACTAAATTCCTTATAACATTATAAACTGAATGTAAATTATAGATTTTTTTTTTACAAAATTACTATTTTTTTTACAAATTTATTAAATTTCTTGCGAAAGTACTGAATATATTAAAATCTCCAAATTTTTATAAAATTACTGAATATCTTATAAACTTACCAAATTTCTTACAAAACATTGTAATATTTTCAATAAATTACTAATTTCTTACAATGTAAATTACTAAAATTATTGTAAAATCATTGGATCTCTTGTAAAATTACTGACTGAATCTCTTGCATATTTACTAAAGCTATTACAAAATTATTAGTTTCTTATAACATTATAATTTTTTTAATAAATACTAAATTCCTTATAAGTAAATTATTAAATTTATTGAATTTCTTACAAAGTCACTGAATAATATCAATTCTTTTAATCTTTTACAAACTTGCTAGAATTTTCCTCTTTAAACAAACCAAAACATTTTATTTTACTTTCATTAAACAAGTCAAGGTAATCTATATTTATACGATTGATTAAAGATATATTTTATTAATGATGCAAAATCTTTAAATTTATTTTTTTAATTTTTAATTTTACCAAATTTAAAATCTATTTTATTATTTAACGTAATTCATCCATGTTATTATCAATGTTATGTCTTAATTTATATCAATAAAAGATTATGTTAGTAAAGCTTATGTGATTTTTTAAATTAGAAATATATATTTTTTAGGGTAATTCCTTTTTTAAAATATTTATTTAAATAAACCCAATAATTAATCTTTTGCATTGGACCGCCTGGATAAGAAACAAATACAGGCCACGAGGCTTTATAAGAAATTAAAAAAAAAATAGAGAAAAAAAATGGAAATACTAGTAGCCGTTAGGATATACGTTTTTTTTTATTTATTATTACTTGATTTAAATGGAAAGATTATTAGACCGTTGGCACAAGCAAAAAAGAGATCCGTTACCCAGCACCACTCAAATCTCCAACCCAAAAGCTTTTGACTTTTTTCACTTCTCTCATCATATCCTCTAGAACATAGATAGCTATTTTGAAAATTCCTTCAGTTTTGAAGAGAGAACTACAGTAACCCAAACGAACCCAATGTTTCAGGTTCACTTTCCTTGATGGGTATATAGATAGACAAAGTAGAGGAGGAGCGGAGCTGAGAAAAAGACCCACATTTTTTTTATTATTAAGCTTCTTTTCTTTGGCTGCTGAAATTTCTTTTCTTCCTGGTAATAATGGTTGCAAGAACCCCACCAAAGCAAAGGAAACTTGTGGTGGCTCCTCTTGATCCTGTCCTACTCAGAGAAACTGTAAAGAAGGTAAAGTTGGTCACTTCATTTTCTTTTTTTGGCTTTTTTGGGGAATTTTGTTTATTGTTTGTGGGGTTTGTGAAGGTGGAAAAATGTATGGCAAGATTGCAAGAGTTGCAGTATACAGTAGCAGGAGGGACAAAGGTAATATCAGGCGTGAAACTAAGTCCTAGGAGTACTAGGGCTTACTTGAAAACTAGTCTTAGGTGCAAGCAAGAGTCTTTGAGGTAATGCTCAAATTTGGGGGTTTTTTATTTTTATTTTTTGTTTTGTCTTTATTAAAACCATGGTAAAAAGATTGAGCCTTCTTTGGTTTTTTGCTTATAAAGGATGAAGAATGCTTCTCCAAGGAAATCACCAATTGGCAAGTTTCCATCCACTGCAAGAGGTATTGGAACAATGTTCCTCACTTGATAAATGTTCTTTTGAATTTGTTATTCATTGGATTGTTTCAATTTTTAATGTAGGTGAATGGAGGAGGATGTCATTGCCTGCAATGCTTGTAGGAGAAACAGTGGGAGAAATCCTACAAGCCAGTAAATTTGCAAGAGAGATATTAGCAGTTGTTGATAACAAAACTAAGAAGATAACTGTTGAGGATCCAAAGACTCCATTGACTGAACATAGAAAGCAAAAACAACAGCCTGAAAATACTGAACTCAAAGCCAGAAGAAAGAGGGAGAAACAGAACAAATTACAACTGACTCGAACCGAGTCTGACTCTCCATCTCTTCAAAGGGCTCGTTCCAGGATCAACTTCAAGGTTTCTTCTCCCAAATTCAAGGAACTTGATAAGGAAAACAATAGACTTATGGCCAATAGGGTGTCACCAAGGAATAGGCCATGGGCTAAAAAGACTGTTTTATTCCCAAATCCTTTGTTCAGTTCAACACCAGCTTCAAAGCAACAAAAGTTCTTCAAGACAAGGTCTCCAGTGATTGCAAGAAATAGACAAACTCCACATAAGTTTTTGATCAAGTCTCCTCCTTCAGCTTCAAAGTTTCAAGCCAAGAGCAAGAGCCCAGCTGTGGTTTCGCTATCCCCTACAAGATCAATGAACATGAGCAAGAAATCACCAAAGATGTCGACTGCTTCAAAGCTACGGAGATCATTTTCGCCTTCCCGATTGGCTAATAGATTGGTTTCACCATTGAAGAGCAGAAAAAGTTTGCAAAGAAGTGATGGCAGATCATTTTCACCTTCCCATTTGGCTAACAGATTGGTGTCACCATTGAAGAGCAGAAAAGGTCTGCAAAAAAGTGATGGACCAATGAGTGGTATGAAACAGCGACCAGTTTTAATGCCTAAGAGATTCTCGACGGGGAGAATATAAAGATTATGACATTTCTTTTCATTTATCAGTATGGCTTTAAGTAAACTGTTAAATGATAAAGTATTTCACAATGTCAATAACAGACTTTTCTTGACATGGTTGTGAAATGTGTGAATTCTATCTCTCTCCATTTTATTGATTGATGTAAAAGCTTGTGTAAGATTCTATAAGTAACTCTTGTAGAGTCTGATTCTTTGGTTTAATTGGCCTGAAATGTTAATAAAACAAGGCTTTTCAAGGCTTACACATCCGTTGGCCAGAAAAAAGAGGATGAAAATTATGTAAAGTAGCACAGGCAGGTAAATTTCCATATCTCAAATCACAAAATCATATCATTATTATTCTACATCAGTAATACAAATATATGCACCAGACAAGCTTATGGAAGCATATACCAAACCCCTCAAAAACCAGTAAAACACCCATAGGGGGGAAAGGGAAAGAAAATTATAGTATGACTATTTATATATTATGTTTGAGTAACATCAACTAGGCCTCTAAAATGGCAAATCTTCCTGGTTGAACAGTGACAAATTTGTCGCGGTCATTTTCATCATGAATGTAAAGGTATGATGAACTCTTGGTAAGAACTTCTCAGGAGGTGCTGTTTACTCTAACATGCACTCATTTGCCTGGAGATGCAAACCTTGTCCGATCTCTTTGCCTATTTAACGCTCGATCCTTAGGCGAAGAAGTCTTCCCTCCCACACCTGCTTGGCGCATCATCTCTGCAAACATTTATGGAGTATGGACCATGAAGATATATACTAACTCAAGGCAAACTTGCTAGCTAGCTGAGAGACATTTTCTATTTTATACTACAATATTATCGCAATAAAACTGTAAAAACATGAATTAGAGACATATTCAGATAAGCTTCCATTTAAGGCAAATCTTAAGCTATGTTGTTCAAGGAATTATCAGGCATGGGCCACAGTTGCTTTCAACCATTAGTAAGCAATATATGAAAGTGGGGAAAAAAAAAGGTAAAAGGGAAGAGGGAGAGAGGAACCAACAATATCTACCTCGCTTTCTCTCAAGCTCCTGATCAAGCTCTTCTTTCCACTTCCTCTGTCTCTCAGAGAAGACTAAACTGCAAATAGCAAATGATTTCATTTAAGACTACTCCATAACAGAGATTCAATACAAGGGCAGGCAAAAAACCAATCAACTAAGGACTAACCTTGGGCTGCTTGGTTCTGGCTGGCCATCAACTAGAAGCCCTTTCCAATCACTATGCTGAGGGGATGAATTGTCCTGTGGAGTTTGGTCACTAGCATTGCCAACATTTGACACTCGCCTGCTACTGTTACTCCCTGGACTTCCTGTACTAATAGCATCAGCTGCTGAAGAAGGGGTGCCAACTGGACCACGACTTGGGGATCTGCTTTTAGGAGGTAATTTCAAGTAATTTGGGGGTGTCTCCTCACGTTTCTCAACAAAACTTGGGGAGCCTGATAAATTCAAGCTGTTGTAGAATTCATATAATGGTGTTTGTAGCTTCTTTAGTTCTAATGCCTGAGGTATTAATCAACATCCCATCATCACAACAATCTATGAGGCCAAATAGTTTTAAAAAAAAAAAAAAACCCTGACTGCATAAGGGCTGAAAAAATAGTACCTTCTCATCTAAAAAGGCTCTAATTTTTGATTCAGTGAGTTCATCATCATCTTCGGAGAACGATGGCCCACCAGTATATGAAAAATCATTTCCCCCTTCAACACAAGTAGTAGGGAAACCAACTGCTACCATTTCAGGATCATCATCAAATTTGCCCTTCCCATCATGAGAAGTTCCACAAGTGGGATTAGAACTCTGAGCAAAAAAATATGATTTGCAAATTAGGAGCTGTAACACTCAAATCATTAAAATATCTGACCCTTGAGAAAAGCATAGTAATTACCTCGTTAACGTTATCAATCATGGAAGCAGAACAAAGCCTCACTTTGCTTACCATAGAATCATCTTTGTCAATCTGACACATATCATCTTCATTGCAGTCCATTCTCCACAAGTTTTTGCTTTCTGAAAACTTTTCAACAAACGTGTTTGAGCAGTTCAGACTACCCAAATTACACATATCTGCTGAGTCACGGCACCTTGAAACTTGACTGGAAAGAAAATTGATGCCATTGTTAAAGCCCTTGCCAGCTTGATAACTGACAATGCAATTACGTAGTTTACAGGTTCAAGCAAAATCATATTGTAATACTTACAAGCCTTCAGGGTTAGTGGCATGTAATGCTGAAGAGATTTCAGAGTTAACCTGATGAAACAAAGAAAGAAATATCTTTTAGAAGTAGTTTAAAGTTGGGAAATGAAAAATAAACCAAATAAACATAACACAGTTCAAGTGCACAGACCATGACTGAAGCATGCAAAACAGTATTGGAGTCCTGAGATTCTCCAGTGACAAAGGGATGCTGCATGTAGTTCGCAAATGGAGAATATTAACCCCACAACAATCATGGAATATAATGAACAAATGGTAAATGCAGTCAAGCCAAAACTACCTTTAGTAGTACAGATGATACTGGTCTCAAATCTGGTTCCCTGAAATTACATAACATTCGTCACAGATTTGATAGGGAAAAATGGCCAGAAAATATATCCTATCATATTTGCACTCAGAATCAATAAAATATATACTTTTGCAAACATTTCAGCAGAAAATCTTTTGCCTCTGTAGAAAGATGTTCTGGAATAGGTGGATGAGACTTTGTTGTCCCGACATAGAAGAGTGCAGCAACCTGAACAAAGATATTCAGTACAATGTTGAAAGAACCATCTCATAGAACAAATCTTTAAAATGTCAAGAGATCTACCTCTTGGTATTGCTGGCTCCAAGGAGGCTTTCCAGTGGCCATCTCTATTACCGTACAGCCAACACTCCATATATCAGCAGAACTATAAATTATGTCCAGAATAAACATGAAGTATCAGTTTCAGTACATCAGTATACTGAAAATAACTATATCACGTATCAATTTTTATAATCTACAAGGAACCAGTATGCATGCGGCAAATATAGGTGATAAACAATGATCGAAATGTGAAGCGTTTTTACATACTAGCCAAATATAGCTCTAATAGCATTTAAATGCTTCAAGAAATATAGAAGATCAAGGAGAACTGACAGACAAGCATACAATTTGATTGTTACAGTGAGTCAAGTTTTTCTTACAAACTATGTCCAGTCTGCAAAATGACTTCAGGAGCCATCCAATATGGAGTACCCTTCATAGACTTGGCACCAGACACAGTAGCCTATAAAAACCCAGTCTCTTTTAGAATAAAGGCCATTTTATATAAGTATTGATTTAGAGAAGTACATTCTATAAATGAAGAAAATTTTAGATGTGAGGGTAAGGTTGAGCAATTGCATAATTACCAGCTCAACAACCTGTTTGGAAGCACCAAAATCTGCAAGTTTAATGTTTCCTTTATTATCTACCAGGATGTTTGCCCCCTGCCAATGGATAGAATGAACAAAATAATTATTGATCAGAAAAAAAGAGAAGATAGAAAGAAACTACAACCCTTTTCTAACTTATAACATTAATTCTGGAAAAGAAAAGGTACCTTAATATCCCTGTGCATAATTCCATTGTTGTGTAAATACTCAAGGCCCAATAGTAACTGTTCTGTGTATTTTCTTATAACCTGTTAAGACAAATCAGTAGACAAGCTTAGCATTAAATAAAAACAGCTAAATTAAAAATATTCTATTATCCAAAACTTACAGCTTCAGGGAAGGGTCCAAATTTTCCCAAAAGTGATGATATTGATCCGCCAGGCACGAATTCGAGCAAAATATTTATAGTTTCCTCCTCTCTCACTGTTCCTAAATATCTCTGAAGGTGGGGAGTAATGTCTCAATGACAAAAGGGCAATAGCCTTAGGAATTCAATCATCAATATATAAAGAAGCTGTCATCACTTACAACAATGTTGGGATGCGAAAGGTTCTTCAGAAGCTTTACTTCTTCCTCGAGCTCCCTGATATGAGCCTACTTACATTGCAATAAGCAAATCAAGGTCCGTCATGTTATGGCAATGCCTCATCAAATTAATAACTAGAAGACAAATTAATACCGATTATGGTAAGTGGAAAAGTTCTATATTCTAACATCCAAAACTTCATACACCAAGATAACCATACATTTCATTGGCTGCTAACTTCATACACCTCTTTCTGAAAAATGAAAGCTTTTACATATGTAAAAGACACTATTTACTTTGATATAAGGGTTTTTTTAGTTCAAAATTAAAAAAGAACCTAGTTCAAAGATCAAACCTGTGTTTTTTCCTTTGAAGCACTGTTTGCTGCAATTAGTACCTAAACAACAAAAGCCAAGAAACAAATGAGATCAAATTCATTTCACTAACTTGAGATCACAATCACTTAACAAAATTAAAGAAAAACCCAAAATCAATGAATTCATTAAAAAAAAACAACTCAAAAGAAAGAACCCTAACTTAAAAACCATTACTAACCCATTTTAGAGTTTCAATTTTGAACCACAATTTAACTATAACCCATTAAACAAACTCCAAAAAGAATCCAAAATTCACCAAAAAAAGGTACAGAAACTAAAAAAGAAACCTCTTTCACTGCAAGAAGCTCTCCGGAATCAAGATTCATGCCCATATAAACCCTGCCAAAGGCACCGGAACCAATCAACTCTCCTTTGCGCCATCGGATCAAAGGAGGAGAAGGCGACGGAGAGGAAGGCTTGGAGAAGACCCTTGATTTGCGGATGCAAGAATTTATCCTTTCAACAAACGCATTGGCTGTAGTTGCCAATGGAGGACTATTTTCTTGGGTGTTATTGTCTGGGGTTGCACGGAACACTAGTGAACGGCGAACTGATCCGAAGAGGTCTTGCATTTTGCAAACAGTTGAGGAACCAAAAACCGACAAAGAGCGAGATTGGTGAGTGAGTTAACTCATCAAAGTTTCATTCTTTCATTTCCTTTTTCTCGCTTTCTTTTTTTTTTTTTTTGGTCGGCAAAAGAAAATTAAAAAAAAAAATTTGGACCTTTGGAGTTGAAGAGAGAGAAACAGAGGAGGGAAAAGGTGGGGTGGGTTCGCTTTTCAAAAATACCATATCATTTTTTTAGGGTAAATTACTAGTTGATCACCCAACTTTTAGGGCAATTTTATTTTAGTCATTCAAAATGAAATCCTTGTAATTTCATCACTCAATTTTTAAGGCTTTTTCATTTAGTCACTCAATTATTAAACCTCTAACGGAAGTTAACTGTACACACCATATCTTGTTCTCGCTTTCATTTTAATCACCAAAAAGTATAGTTTTTAAAGTATTGATTAGGTAAAAAAATAAAGAATTAAAGTAAAAAACAGTAAAAACTAAAATAATGTATTAAAAATTATCGAATTGTATTTATTTATCACATTGCTGAAAGTTTTATTTTTTTTTTAATATTGAAATTTCAAATTTCAAAACACAAAAAAATCAATTAAATAAATTGTTGAAATTTTGTTTATATCAAGTTAACTATATTGTTAATGTAATATTGAAATTAATTAAATTAATCTCCTTCTAAAATTTAAAATTTTATTTTATGTTTCTATATTATTCTTAATGAAATCAACTCGATAACTCGGATTTAATAATTGTCTACGAAATTTAAATTTCTTTTGATTATATAATCTTGAATCTTCTATACTAAGATAAAATAAAAGCAAAGAAAAATCATTGAAATTAATTAATTTAATTGTTTGTTCTTCATTTGGGTAAAGAAGTGATAAAAAAAAATTGGTTTTTGTTTGGCATAGAATATAAAATTAATTAAATTTTTCTTTGTTTTTAGCTTAGTATGAAAGGCTTGAGATCATATAATCAAAAGAAATTTGGGTTTCATGTATAATTATTGAAGATGATTTATTTGAGTTGATTTTAATTTAAAAACATAAAATAAAATTAATATTTGAAAGGAGACTAAATTAATTTCAATATTATAGTAACAAATTGGTTGGGATAAAAAAAAATTCAATAATTTATTTAATTGATTTTGATGTTTTGAAATTTAAATATTCAATATTGAAAAAAAAAACTTTCGGTAATGGGGTAAACAAGTACAATGTGACAATTTTAAAAGCATTATTTTAGTTTCTACTATTTTTTCACTTTAATCCTTTATGTTTTTTACCCCCTCCGATATTATAAAGAAGGATATTTTTTGGGCGGCTAAAATGAAAGCAATCTAGAAGTTGGGTAACCAAAATGAAAGTGTGAACGTGATGCGGTGCGTACAAGTTAACTGTAGTTAGAGATTTAACGGTTAGATGACTAAAATGAAAATACCCTAAAAGTTGGGTGACCAACTAGGTAGTTTACCCTCTTTCTAATTTTAGAAAAATAATAAAATTCAAAGTACTTTTATTTTAGGTTAAATTATGTTATCAGTCATTATACTTCACAAAAGTTATGTATTTAATCCATTTAATTTAATCTGTTATTTTTAGTCCCTGTACTTTGTAAATTTTAAAATTTAAGTCCTCATCAAATGATAACTATAAATTCATTATGCTTTGTTATTTTAAAAAATTTGATTCATCAAACATATTATAATATGTGTAATACTATGTTAGTTTATTATTTATACATATTATTTACTAAAAAATCAGTTACTGGACTAATGAATGTCATTTTGTATCAAGATTGAAATTTTAAAATTTGAAAAGTACATGGACTTAGAATGATCTAATTGGAGAATGTGGACCAAATCTACAACTGTACGTATAGTACATGACTAGTAATTGAATTTAACCAAACGAATTTAACTGCTACCATTTAGGTTGGAACTAAAATTTTAAAATTCGAAAAATACAAGGATTAAAATTGATAAAATTAAAGTGTAGAACTAAATCCATAATTTTTGTAAAATATAGGGACTAATAACAGAATGTAACCTTTATTTTATTTAAAAAATAGAATGGAAGAAGGACCATTAGTAGTGTAAGGAGAAAAAGTACAACTTTTGAAATATATTATTTGGAAAATGCTTCTATTAAGTTATGTAGCAATGACTAATTACGTTTCATTTTCTTAATAGTGACAAATTTGAAACTTTAATAAAAAATAATTTATTAAATATAAAAATTCAAATAAGAATTAAATATTATTAATTGAAAAACTAATGATACCAATTCAGTTTTCACATTTTTAATTCTACATTAATTATTAAAGTTAACAAAAGTATGTCTTACTTTTAGTACCATTAAGGTTAAAATACTAAAAAGAAAATGTTAATTATTAGTAAACTATAATTTACTTTTTAAAAATTCAATTTTAAAAAATTACAAATAAGTCATTATTTGAAAGTTTTTATTTAAATAATTCAATTATTAAATTTATTGTTATATGACCTTCTCCACTTGCATTGTTCTTAAACCAGTCGAACCTCTTATTCTCCTTTTTTATAGTTTTTTTTTTTTCACAAAGCAACTTTGAACATTACAAACTTATGAACCAAAATCTAAATAGTTTTTTTTTTCTTTGATCTTTCATACTGATTGTCAAATTATTTGGATCTAAGGTGTGTTATTTTACTTGTCATCTATTGTACCAATTGTCGAATTGTTACTTGAAGCTCACTAACCGAACTAGGGGTGAGCAAAATTCAATTCGCCTCGAAAATTTTTAAAAAATTTAAAATTCAAATTATTCAAATTAAGTTATTCGAGTTAATCAAATCAACTCAAATTTTTTTTAAATTTCGAGTCCAAATTAAATTAAATTTTTTAATTTAAATAACTTAATAATTCGAAAAAACCAAATGCAAACTATACAATTTTAAATTTTAAATTTATTTTCCCCACTCCTCAAACCCAAATCACTTTATAATACTCATATCCCCCAAAGCCCAAACCCACCCTATTCCCAATTTCCAAAAGCCTGGCCAGCCCCACCATCTCAATTTTTCCAAAAGTCAAGATTCCATAGTCCATTTTCTTCTTCAATTCAACCTAAACTCACGATTCCCAAATACCAAATTTCTTATTCTTAAAAAACAACCTCTAAATTAAACCCCAAATCAATTATTCTCTTCTTCTTCTTCAGTTTTTAAAAAGAAACCCTCTAAATTAAACCCTTCATTTTTCTTCATCGGATCATTCAAACCCCTTAAATGAAAATCCTTATAATGACAAATCCAAGAAGAAAATTTTAAAGAAAAATATATTTTTTAAAAAATTACATAAAAATAAATAACATCAAAATCATTTTTAAATTTCACTCGAACAAATATATGTTATTCGATTCGAATTCTATTTTATTCGACTCGATTCGTAAAAATTTCAAATTGAGTTAGGATAATGAAATATGATTCGAAAACTTGATTAACTTAAAATTTTTCCATTCAATTCGATCAGATGCTCACCCCTAAATTGAACTAAATTTAAAAAACAAAAAGCTTACAATTTAGTTTCTTAATTAAAAACTTTAGAATAGTTTAATGACTTAAATGAAAACTTTTAAATAATTCAATGACTATTTTGTAACATTTTGAAATTAAGTGATTCATGGAATTTGAAACTAATGTGAACAGAAAGTCGATCAACCATATTTTTCAATCCTTGAATCTTAAATTCAGATTGCAAAATGACATAAAATATTTCTGATTTTTCCCTTCAAGAATTGGGCACCCTTTTCTTCATTGAACAA
Source organism: Gossypium australe (assembly GCA_005393395.2). Taxonomy (NCBI): domain Eukaryota; kingdom Viridiplantae; phylum Streptophyta; class Magnoliopsida; order Malvales; family Malvaceae; genus Gossypium; species Gossypium australe. Next base: position 127,916,260 of record CM016624.1, on the reverse strand, counting down.
GATTGTACTGTCGAGGATCAGTTACACCAATCTTCCAATGTTCATAAGGTAAGCTAAGTTTCTTAGCAATCCTTCTCCATTTCTTTATCCTCCAATTCATATGTGGACTCAACCCACAATATTGCTTCAGTCTCTCAGGCATTTCATCATATACTTGCCACCATTTCTCATGAGCTTTATCACTAGCGAAAACTTGTCTTTCCTTTATATCCCAATTACAATCATAGTCTCTGTAACACATCCATGGCTTCAAACCCAAATAATGAATCGCAGAAAGATCATCAGGTATCTTTTCACGATCTAAACTGTGGTTCCCATCAAAATACTTGAGGAAATTCACTTCTTTAGGCAACCTATGCCACCAAGTGAACACTTCATTCAAAAACCCTTGGTCTCCTCCATTGTATGATCCCACCTTAAAGCTTTTCAACATCAAATCTTCGAAGGTACACAGTGAAGGCTCGATCACCATGATCCCAGAATTGAACAGAGTTCTATCATTTCCAGCAGCTGAAATCTGGGGATACTGGAAGACCCAATCCATGTTTTTGAAAACCAGTAAATCTGAATCAATGAAAACTACTTTGTGATACCATGTTAACAACCAGATTCGGAGCTTGCTGTAATTCCATTCGTTGTATGAACCTTTCTCCGCAAAGGGGCTTCGAATTCGTTCGATTTGTCTTGTTTTCCAGCCGGCAGTTCTTAGGCCTGTTAAGGATCTAGGGGATACGTGTTCATCGTGGAGAAGCAGTAAATCTTTCGTTGAATTGGTTCGAATAATGCTTTGTGCCAAAGCTATGGCGCCACATACATAAGCTTCGGAGGAGTGAAGAACTGTTACATATGCTTCCCTGTGATTAAATTGCCTGTTTTTCAGCTTATTTTGCCTTGCATTATCTGTGGAATAAAGATAAAATTGTATTACAAAAACAACAATTTAGGTTTTATTTGATGAAATTTAAATAGCAATTAGTCCAAATCACTAGTAGTTTGATATGAAATTTTTTATTAAAAATTTAATACTCGAAACTCAAATACGAATCTAATATCTCAAAATTCTCAAGAATTCAGTTTCGCTATTGAACCAAAGTCTGATTAACGACCAACGGAATTTTATTTTAATACAATGCCTAACTCTACCTAAAGATGAAATGAGATATTAGTGCTCAAATGCTACTCGAATTTGAATCGAAAAAAAATTGAATTCTATTCGGTATTTGTCGACCAGAACTCTAGCTCAAGCAACTCAACCTATTGATTGAGTTGAATTTGAGTTTAGTAATACTTGATTTGAATGGCTAATAAGTCTTATCGAGCTTTTCATATTTTTTTATATTATTAAATTTCATTATTGCTCTTAATATATATTATTAATCCTAAACTTAATTATCAAGCTGAGCTCGAACTTGAGTATAGAAATTGTGTATCAAAAAAGAGAGTACAAAAATTAGTAAACAAGTTTAATCGAGCTCGAACTTGAGTAGCTTACTTATATCTCGAGCCAAGCTCGAGCTTAAAAACAAATGCCTAATCGAGCTTCGAATTTCAAATCGACCTCGAGCTAAGTAGTATTTGAGCTCGACTTGGTTCGATTACACCCTTAATTTTACCCATAACTTTCCCGAATTTTTAAATTAAAGAAAAATCACAATTAAGTGCAATCAACTAAACTAGACTCATCATGACTAATGAATCTCTTTTTGTTTTTTTCTTTTCTTTTTTGTGAATTACAATAACAATGTAAAGTCCGAACAACCAATGCAACTAGCGCGACTCGAAACTTAGGCCATACTTAGAGCGACGAACACTCTTGACCTTTAGGCCATCACATTGAGTTCATGACTAATGAAAATTTTAAACTGCATTAATGGTGACTAAGGCATAAAATTAACAGTAATGAAAAAAATCAAATTATGGCAAATTATTAAAGTGAAAGGTACTAAATACTAATTTTAGTGGTTAGTAATAAATGTAGAATGAAATTTAGATTCTAGTTTACAGTGCTATTATTTCAATATTTGAGACAATTTTGTCTATATGAGTTATGAACAATAAGCTTTAATGAGTAAAAAATTCCAAAAATAAATATAGCAAATCTTGACATTTAATATTTACCTATAAACATGGCAAGGTCAAATATATGCCACCATTCCAAAAGTTGTATTACCTTATATGAATTCTCTTTATTTGGTATAATAATTAATTTAAAATTAGAGGTATTTAGCAAGTAAAATATAAAGGTGTTTATAAATTGGATTCGGTTTTCTTTTTTGAAGTTAAATTTAAATAAAATTGTCAATTGAATCTTAGCTCGATTAATATTGGTATTATTGTTCGTACAAGAGGACATGGGCTCGAGTGCGAAGCGCATTATCCTCTATTTAAAGGTTGGGGAAAGACTATGAGTAATTTTATGTATTGTATTGAAAAGAGCAAATACTCAAGAATTTATTATGTGAAGAATTATTAATTTAATTAAAGTATCTCAAAAATTAATTAATTATTTTTTAATCAATAGACCCTATATTTGAATTTATACAATTTAAAACTCTCATAACATGTAAATTTTTTTCAATTTTTTCAAAGAAAAAAATATTAAACAAAACTAAAAGCAAACTAAAACAAACCTGTTTTTCCAAATGGATAAGCAATTTGGCATGTCCCTGGAGGCATGAGCACCTTTTGTTTCAGCCTCTTCAGCTCAGGCTTATACACCCAATGATCCCCTTCCTTCCTCAACAGATCATCACATCTGAATATCTCCGGCATCGGCCCACAATGGCCGATGAACACTGCGTACACCTCCCGTTTAACGTCCGGCCCTTTGGCCCAACCACTCCTTACCAAAAGATTAGCCACCACCAAATTAACTTGTAACCTAAACACATCCCTCATCCCTGATTCACTTGTCCACCCATCACATGGTACCTTAGCCACCACGACATTAAGGTCCCGATACTCCTCCAGTCGTGGCATGGGGATCTCCGGACACGTCAGCGGGTGCAAGTTCGAGTCTTCATTAATCCAAATAGGAAAAAAATCCTTCCATTCTCTTACCTTAGAAACACGATCAAAATGTACACGAACGGTATCAACAAGTGAACCATGTCCATGCACTTCATATTGACTCACTTCTTCTTCATTGAAATTAACTAAACCAACCTTGATCTTCTTATCACCGTTACTCTCTTCTTGAATAAGATCAAACCATCTCGGATTTGTAAACAATTGATTAGGTTGATCTGTTTCGACCTTAAATCTGTTGACAACATTGTTTTTTGATCCGAAAAATATAAAAAAGATTAACAGAGATAAGGAGAGAAGAATTAGGGAGAGAGTGAAGAGCTTTTGGTTGGAATGAAGGGTTTTGTGAGCCATTTTTGGTATAGGGATTCAGCTCTTAACATTCAAATTTATAAGGAAATAAATATGGAAAGGGTTGGTAGTGTTTAGGCAAACGTTTCTTTGTGCATGCTTACATAGTGGGTAGATTCTTAACCATCAAGTATTGATGTTGTGCTCCCAACATTTTACATTCTACTGTCATGAAACCCCAGAATTTAAAATCATTGTATATTTGATCAACGATAATTTAAATGATAATTTTTTGAAATAGTTTACATAAAAATAAATTTGTTTAAATGATAATCATTGTTGCCAATACAGAAGGATCGTGGTTTCGAGTATGCTGAAACGCGTTATCTTCCGATTTACAAGTTGGGGAGAGTCTATGGGTAACACTAAGTATTATGTCAAAAAGAGCAGCTATTATCAAAAATTATAATGAGATTGTTCAATAAAAAAAAATCATTAGTTAAATTAACATTAAGGTTAGATATATGTCATTGGTCCCTATATTCTTCACAAATTTAATTTTTATACTTTTATTTTCAAAATTTTAGGCCCTATTTTTCATTTAAAGAGCTTGAAATGAATAAGAATATTATGAAGATTTATCAAATAGATTTCATTGACTCAACTAATCGATAGGTTGAACAATATAAAATATTTTATAAAATATTTAGGTTATATTATTTTATATTATTTTTTAAAATGTACAATTTCTTAAAAAAATTAAAAATATATTTAATTTTTTTATAATTAATATATACAACTAACTCGTGCATCGCAAGGGATAAGAAACTAATTTTTTATATTGTATCTTATTGGTCAAAGTCTACCAGGAGTTCCTACAATACTATGTAAAAGTTCATTTTAATTCCTTACAAAAAATTGCTCAAGATTGGTCTTTGTACATTAAAATTTTATGCAAATTATGGCAACGTTACAATTTGTTGTTAAGTTACTAATAATTTGAAAAAAATTATATCATACCCAACCATTCCCAAAAATATCTATGTAAAAATGCATGGACTTTTTTGGGTTGATTGGGTTCTTTTATGAGTCGGGTCATGAGTAAATCAGTTGGGCATGTAATATTTTGTCTATATTGTTAGTAATTTAATGAAAAATTATAACGGTGTCATGATTTGAATAAATTTTTAATATATAACTATTAATCTAAAGCAATTTTTAGTAAAGTGACTAAAATGAATTTTATATGATACTATAAGGATATTTAGTAAACTTTGACATATCATATTTCAATGATTTTTCATGTTGTATTTATTTTATATCATATTCTAAATAACTAATTTGTACATATTTGTGGGATTCACAGGTAAAGTTTAGGTGTTAACATTAGTGGGCTTACTGTTAGGATCGACTCGATTAAGCAACAAGAAAAAAAAATAGCGGAATAAATTGAGAAATTGAACACACAAATTTAACGTGGAAAAACCCCTTTAAAGAGGATAAAAAAACCACGGGTAAAGATAATTTTACTATAATGGCAAAAGAACGAAGAGTACAAAAAATAGAAATAAAAACTAAACTCCAAAAACCCGAAAAAAAAAACCCTCAAAACGTAAACACAAAATTCTCTAAATGTGTTATAAGTTCTAATCTCTAATGGGTGTATTTTCTAAGGTTGTAAAAAAAGCCTATTTATAGGCTAAATTCATAGGTCAAATAATAATAAAATAATCTAGACTAATCAGAGTTTGATTAAAACAATTAAATAGAGTTTAACTAGAAGATTATTTCTTAAATTTGACTGAAATAGGAGTCATACTTAATAAATCTCCACATTGACTCATATTTCCATAATGCCATCCTTGCCAAAGCCCACCACAAGCCTATCTTGAACAATGCAGGGAATTAACTGAGTTGAATCTGTACTTAGAAATTGGAAGACTTCTAGCCTTCGACTTGTACACTGCCAAATCAAAATTAACCTGGGTTTGATTTTTACGAACACAGTGCCCTAACTTTTCAAAACCCGCATCCAAAGGAGAACCTCTATTCAACGAAACAGTCATACCTTTTTCCCTCTTATGACCAAGTTGCCTCCGCTCCAAACGAGTTGACTTCGACTCTGTAACGAACGAGGGACATCCGATTTCACCGGTCACTGTAGAACCTTCTAGAATATAAAGACTGCCAGTTCTTTTACTTTTTAACAAAACGAGAGCTCCACGAGATACTTTAATGACGTTCGACTCGATGTTGATTCTGCATCCTTTCAAGTCTAAAATACTTAAGGAGATGAGATTCTTTCGTAAATCAGGTACATACCTGACATCTGAGAGTATCCTAATCGTCCCATCATGTATCCTAATTTTAATCGTCCCATCGTGTATCCTAATTTTAACTGTACCAATAGATGAATCATTTCCTATGCGCACAACTCCACCTTCAACCGAACTGTATGTAGAAAACTATTCTCTATTGGGACACATGTGGAAAGAACATCCCGAATCTAGGATCCACTCGGACGTGAGCTTGGCGTTATCGCTCGTTAACACTAACAAGAAATCATCACTGCTTTCATCGGCCAAATTAGCACCAGCTACATCTTCCTTGCTACTCTCAGCAGCTCTTTTATTTCGCAGTTTATAACAATATGCTTTGACGTGACCTAACTTTTTACAATAGCGACACCTTTTGTCTCGTTTCTTTGATGCTACCAAAACGGAAGCTTGCCTATATGCCTTGCTATTCAAACGAAACTTATTGTCGAGTTTGTCTCTAGTCAACAAATGACCCTTCACATTTTCGAATGAGAATTTGTCTCTGCTATAAATCAGGGTCTCCTTGAAAGACTTGTATGAAGGGGGTAAAGAGCATAATAATAGCATAACCTAATCTTCATCATCAATATGAACCTCAACGTTCTTCAAATAATTTAAAAGAGTTATGAATTGATTGATGTGATCTCTAAAAAGCTCACATTCGTTTATGCGAAACGTAAATAGATATTGTTTCAACACTGAACGGTTAGTCAGAGATTTAGTCGCATAAAGAGTTTCTAACCTTTTCCACAAGGCGAATGAAGTCTTCTCCATCAATACCTCCTGTAATACTGAATTCGCGAGGCACAACTGGATTGCAGATAAGGCCTTTTCATCAAGCTCTTCCCATTCTGTTTGATTTATAATACTGGTGCTACTATAGAATCTTTTGAATCACGCACGACACACTTTCTATATCTCCTCCGTCTACAAGGTGAACAGCTTGGCTTACAGCACAACGTGTTTGCCACCACACCGGCTGGTTGGTGCATTGGCCCTTTGAATGAATAAGAGAAGGGCTTTGTATAGACACCCTTGAGCCATATTCGTCGCACGCAGGGGCGTTCACTTTTTTTTGTCTGAGCCGTATCTTTCTGGGTGAGACTGAGAGAAAAAAAGGACGAAGGGCAACCATGCATGGTACTTCTCGACCGTGTCTCCGAGGGACAGTTGAACGAACGACTCATGAATGCTGCCGGGTTGGACGAGCCAATTACTCGAACGCGTTCGGTCTGTTTTTGATTTTGATAAATTCGAAACATCTCTTTTCCATTTCTATTTACCTAGTTCATATCTTTGTTTCGTGTGTTCTCGGGAGGAATTTGATCTCTTCAATCTCGGGATACCACCTAAGTAATTGCGGCCAAAAAGTAAAATAGGTCGGGAAGAAAGAGTCTGAGGTTGGGTCGGACAACATACATCTTGGTTGGTTCCACCACCAACTTTCTTTTGGCTGCCCGATCATGACGTAGTCCGAGATATAAGATTGAGAAAAAAAGGGCAAGTGGGAGATGTTCCACGAGCTACTTGTTTGAAGTCTTTTTCCATTTCTAGGTAAGAGAAAGAAAGGAGAGACTTCCCAAGCATGGGTGCGGGTAAGGTGCGTAACCCCGATCCCTTCCAGTAGGTGGACTTCAGCCCAACATTTTTTTGACCGGAAGTGGCACTCTCTTATCTTATTTAACTAACCTCGCTAACCATCTGTTTGATCACTATACAAGGGTGGGATGGTAAAAAAGTGTTGGAGACTGAAGCAAGAGTCGCCGGCCTTTCGCCTCTGAAAGCGTCCTTCCTTTTCAATGCCCGGGCATCCATCCAATGCATTCTTTTCGATCTTGTACCCACGGTGCACTGAACACCAACCCAAAAAAAAGGAAAAAAAAAACTACAAGCAACAGAAAGCTTTTTTTCTTTTTCTTTCTTTAGGATAGCTTCTCCTTACTGATCACTTACTTACAGTCCTAATTCATAATTTCTGGATAAGATTGTATTGGCAGTACCGGCCTACTGACCGGATCGGGCACGAAAGAGGAAGGAACAATGGGAGAAAGGCGAAGGTTTTGTCCCGCTCTGGATCTGTGCCGTTCCTATCTCATTGCTGAATCAACTGCTCCTCCAGAATGGCTGGTAATACCGCTTAAGGGCGGATAGACCGTCCACCCAGTGCCGCTACCCACTTCTACTAAGACTCAGCTTAATAGGAGCAAGAGACTTGGTGGCAACAACTAGAATGAAATATTATTTAATCGCGGAAATGCCATGTATAGTTAAGCTCCCCAAAAACCAACGGTACAGATTGAGTTACATCGACGGTCAAGATTAAAGCTTATCTACAATTGAGGTTCTTAAGGAATTGACTCAATCCTTTAAGATTACAAAATCAAATCTTATTAGATTACAAATTTTTTAAGATTATTTTCCATATCTACCAAGGTAGCCCTAATTTCCCATAAGTGTTTCACTAGGCCATCAAACTTCAAATAGACGAGTTTCTCTACATGTTCTACAAACCGGGCTAGTTCAAGTAGGTTGAATAAGCCTCATTTAATCGATCGACCTTCATGGGATGCTCTTTGCGCAATCGTCATGGGCTTTTATCTATAGCCCGTGACACTAGGATGTCCGCATTAACTACCTTGGCGCCCTATATGAACTTAGAACTTTCACACACACAAAACAACAAAAAATGGAGGGGAAGGTGGAACCTAGCCTGGTATGTGTACAATGGTATAAAAAAGATCAGTTCACCTTTACTCGTTATAGTTTAGGAACCAATTTAAAATGTTTTGAAATTTAGGGACCAATCTAGAACTTAAGTCATAGTTTAGGGATGTCTAATACAATTAATCTAAATTTTTATTAAATTAAGAAATTATAATTAAAAAACAAATATATAGAGACGAAGAAGGCATATTCGATCTAACCTGATTCTAATTTAATGGGTCCTTGCAAAAAATGCTTGTTTCCTTGCAAATTAGATTTCAAGATTGGGGGTCCATTTGAAAACCTTCACAATCACTTTCTCATTAATGGGTCAATTTTGGTTCCTTAAATGACTTGAATATTAATCGTTTACAATCTTCCACAGCCATTTTTAAGCTATTATTCAAAAGCTTACCCTAAAATTTTTGGAAAACATTAACTTGAATTGATAATAGTGTTAGATCATTCAGCTTAATTTATAACATTTCGTATCCACAATTGTATTATGTCCATTAAACTTGATTATAGGTGGAATTGATCAGATTTGGGTTAGGTTAATGTAAAATTTTTTATTATTTTTTAGGTTTGAGTTTAACTCGAAAAATTAGCTTAAAATTTTGTCTAAGCCCAACAAGATAAAAAATTGCTAAACCTGAGCTTGGCTCGACTTGACCCGTCTATATTATTTTTTTATATTATTATTTATTTAAAAAATATAATACATCAAATACACTAAAAATATTAAAATAAATGTTTCTCAATAAATTTAAAACACATTCAAAAAATCTTTATACTTAAATAACACTAAAATAATTGCAATTTAACAAGTAAATGTCTCTAAAATAATAGCAAAATTAACAATAAAATAAAATTTATTCAATACTCTAATAATAATAACAGAATAATAGCAAAATGACATCAAAACAACAATAGCAAAAAAAAATTTAGCCAGATTCAACCCGGGGTGACCTGGGCAAAAAATCTTACCCAATGATGCGTTGTTGAAAGCAACAAAAATATCCTATTCCTTGTAAAATAGTAAAAATAACAGTAAAAGGAAAGTAGGGCCGAATCCTCAGGGATCGGATTGTACAAATGCTCGTTTCTTGAAATCCTGGACAATTTCTTGGCCAAGAAAATATGCGTTCCTGAAAAATAAAATAAAAACAGAATTAAGAATTTCGATCTGGAAAAATAAAAACAGAATTTAAAGTGAATTGAAATTACGAAATTAAATAAATTGCGAAAATTAAAATGAGGAATATGAAAATAAACAGAGTTTAGGGAATAGTAAGTTTCTTATGTGGCGAGATTCTAGCCTCCGGTCGTCTCGTTCCGCCTTGGGTTCAATCCTTAGCTTTTAGATGACCCTTCTCAAACCAAGTATGCCAGTTATAGCGGAAGAGGACGCCTACGACCACCAGCTCCAAGAATTTAGACTTACGAATTTAGGGAACCTGACTTTAGCTTGCAATCGCTTTTGTGGGATCGTCTATGCTAGATCAACACTTCTCAATGGCGAATCCCACGCCATTTTGTCTCTTGGGCTCACCAATCTCTGACGCAGTAAGTTAATGAACCGACTGTGCAATCCTTCCAAAACATATAAAGCGACCGCCTTTGCATACGTTGAAAAATTTACTTCTTAAGGGACATGGACGGAAGCGTCAGCCCCGTAGTGCAGAGAAACGATGAATACTTGGTGAAAAGGTTAAGTACGAATTCTAAGCCTCAAGAACCTTTTTGGGGAATTCGACAACCTTCAGCTAGATGGGTTTAGTGGCTCGTGGTTGTGGTGTAAAAGAAAATAATTATAAAAATGGAAAAGGGAATTTTATTGAAAGAAAATGTGGAAAGAACAAAAGCCTAGACTTTTGAGGGGAGAGTATTACAGAAAAAAGATGGATTCATTTTGAGTCACTTCACCCTCTATTTATAGCTAGGGGAGATAGTCTAATCCTACTTAAACTCCCAAAAGATAAATACATTTAATTGAAGATAAATAAAATAAAATCCTAAAATTAAATAATCCTTAACAATTATCTTAATATTAATTATCCTAATATAATTAAAATAGAATTTGATAGAATAAAATCTCTTCTTTTTGCATTTCAACCTTTGTGTCCTCCATGTTTGCACTTTTGGCACCAACTTTTCCCTATGTCGCACATTGACCCATTTTATCTCCAAATTCATGCTTTTGGCCCTTAATTTCGCTTTTGCTTCCAAACTAGTCTTTATGAGATAAAAGATCATAAATAGCTTAAATTAACAGGATCATACTCAGAATAAACATATAATTATCGAAACCATTTTAAAATTTGATTTAAAAAACAGGGATCGACTTTAAAACGAAAATGGAGTCACCACCAATCCCTTTTTACTTAGGTGTGATTGGATGACTTTATAAAACGTTTTATTTCAAAACATTAATTTTGGTCCACGAAATACAAGAAAACGGGTTCGGGAGTCGGTTACGTACGAGGAAGGGTTAGCACCCTCGTAACGCCCAAAATTTGGTACCGAATTGATAACCTCATGTCCTAATGTCGAAGATTTGAAAAGATTTACAAAAAAATGATTACTTTAAAACTTGAATAATTTAAGTTAAAATTTGAGATTTCTCTGTTCCGAAGGAATATAAACATCACATCCAGCACGTTAGGACACGATGTTTTAAAACCTTCGTAATCAAAATCATCTCATGATTTACAAAACTTGTTAAAAGGATATTTAGTTATTTGGACGAACGAAAAATCGAAACCCAGCACGTTAGGGCACAATTTCTCGAACTTCCAAACACTAAACATTGCCTTGTTTTATAAAATTCTAATCTTAAGATAACATAACGTCATGTCCAGTGAGTTAGGGCACAAAGTTTTGAATTCCCAAGAATAAATTTTTGATTTGAAATTTGTAAATTTCGGTTTTAAAAGAGAAGGGATATGTAATACCTTAAGTTTCACGAGAAAAATCGAAACCCAGTAAGTTAGGGCACAATTCTTCTCGAAATCCCTCAAATATCACATGTCACTGTATTTTTTTGAAAACCATTTGAATAGAATGTGTCAATTCAAAAGATGTTTTCATAAAAGCAACGGTTTGAATAAGATATTATAATGTACATATCAATTCAACCTAACTACAAATTATATTAATGATAAATAATCAATGAATAATATAACATGAATAAATAAATAAATAAAACCATGCTAAAGCAATAATAAACAAATATAAAGATAATTAATAAATCATAATATATAAAAAATATAAAATAACTAATAATAATATAAGGATTACACATAATAAAAATAATTAGTAAATAATATATAATAATTAAAGAAAACATATATACACATAATATATTAATCATAAAAATTATATATGTAATAAATAATATAAATAAAATAGGTTATATATTATAATAGACTTTATACAAAACAAAATTTTAAAACTAATACATAATATAATACTTGAAAATATAATATAGTAAATAATATAAATATTAAAATAATATATAAATTATTAAACCAAGTAAAATAATATATAATGATAATTAAATATATAAAGATAATACATATAAAATATATATAGATTTCGTACTCTTAATAAATTAATAAATATAAGGGAATAATATATAATATTTAATATGATAAAATAATTAAATATAGTATAAAATAAAAGGATAAAAAAACAAAGAAACAGGGGTTAGATAACAATTAAAACAGATATAAAAGGACTAAATTAAAACACGCGTTAAATCGCAGGGGTTAAAATGGCAATTAAGCCAAATTTAAAAACTACGACGTTTTGTTCTTAGCCATTAAAGAGTCCGAGGGACTAAATTAGTAAATAATTAAACTTTTAGGGCCAAATTAAAATAAAAAATGAAATTAAACGGAATTAAAAAAAATAGAAAAATGCAGGGGGACTAAAATGGCAATTAGACCATTTAATAAGAACGCGCGGATCCTCCCCTGGATATCGGGTCAACGCGCGGATCTTTATTTAAAACGACGTCGTTTTGGTCCTTACCTGACCATGCCAAAACGACGTCGTTTCCTTTGCGTATATAAACCAATGTTCAGAAAAAAAATTCATTTAGACTTAGATTAAAAAACAAAATTCCAAAAACGCTCTCAAATTCCTTTTGCCTCTGTCCGGAATGGCCATCGGACTTCACAGTCCACGCGTTCCACGCGCCGTCGCGATAGGCGGTCGAAGGGTCGAATCTCTCCATTCCGAAGGTACTTTTTCACTCTTTTCATTTTTACTGTATTGTATGTAAAACATGTATAAATAATAAAAAATAACACAAAAACAAATCGGAAATCACCTTCTGCCAATGGGTTTTCGTATTTTATTTCTGTTTCAATCTTTTCTCTCCCCCCCTTTTTGTTACAAAATAATCAGGCTTTTATAGCCTTGAAAATAGAAAAATAAGAAAAGGAATCTGATACTGTTTTGCCTTTTTTGTTGCGGATTGTTTCCTTTCTTTTGCAGGTGGACGAAGATCTTGGCGATGGCGTGAGGTTCGTGCGCGTTGATGGCGCGAGAACAGGCTGGACGAGGCTGCGGGGTGAGGCATTTGCGGCGCGATGATCGGGCTCCTGCTGAGGCGGCGCCTAGAGTTTCAAAAACCCCAGGCCACTGCTGATTCGCTTAACGTTTTGGGCTTTTTGGGCCACGGGTGTTTTGGGTCTAGGCAGTTAGGGTCTGCTAAGTTTGGGTCAAAGGCGTGTAATTGGGGTTTTGGGCTAGTCTAGTAGGTAGTCTATTTAGGATTGTTTTGGGTTAAGTGTTGGGCTTGTTGTTTTAGGGTCTGATGGACTGTTTAAAAAAAATTAGACATTTATTTTTTATTTTGTTTCCTTTTCTGAATTGGCCCGAGCAAAATTGGGTACTTACAATAATTAATACAAAAAAATACGTTATTCTAGAGTATTATCAAATTCCCCATACTTAGCCCATGCTTGCCCTCAAGTATGGTTCTTATCTACTGTGATAGTTAGATTCTGCCATAAAAGAAATACCACTCCAAAGTTTCATAAAAATTAGTTAAAAATGCATATGAAAAATAAAGAGAACCTTAAGCTTACTTAAGTAAAACAGAAAAAGTTTTCCAATTAATATAGACATTAACATCAACTTGAATTATTTCATGGGAATTAGGTAAATTACTAAACCTACCAAGACACCCTCTTTGTTTCTTCCTTTAGTCTCAAATTTTATTTATTTACACATATTTTTTTCTTTTTTCTCTTTTTTTTTAGAAATATATTGCTATTTCTGGTTAGCGGAGTTTTACCTATCATGTCATACAACCTTTTGAAGTGAAGTAGAATGACAACCCAAGCACCCTACCCTGGTTACTCGGTCAGTCACGTTCTGGGCTACACTCATAACCTCGGCTAGTGGAGTTTTACTTGTCACGTCATACAACCTTTTGACGCGAAGTAAAATGACAACCCAAGCACCCTACCCCGGTTTCTCAGTCAGTCACGTTCTAAGCTGTACTCATAATCATGGAAAAATTTATTAACAATTAAACTAAATTTTAAATTTTTGAGACCTTAGGAAAAACAAATTTAGGTGTCAAGATAAGTTTCAATAATCACCTAATATCCATGAACATAAATTAAGCATGCAATCATTTTAAGTGTTCACTTTATATTAAACTTGATCAAATTTACGAAAAGTAAGATAGAGTTAACTCTATTTATCACAATTATTTTTAGCCTAATAAAAATAAAATAGTGGAGATGACATCAATTATGGGAAAAATCATAATTTCCTCAAGAATCATGCTTGTGGGGCAAACAATAGGCAATTCCTGGTCAAAATCTTGGGCATGATATTCTAAAAAAATAAATATGGACAAAATGGGGCCTCAAACAGCGACACCAAACAAAAACGCGGCAGCAACAACAACCAAAATCACGCAAAAAAAAATGACAGAAACAACGAAGAATTCCTCCCCCTACTTAAAACACATTGTCCTCAATGTTGACTAAAAGAGATAAATAGGTAGAAAGGTTTAGTAAAACTTCCCGTGTAGTTACCGTCAATCGCGCATGATGGCAAGGAGCTCGGTGATTTGCTGGCCAAAAGTGTCAAGTTGAGCCTCAATGCGCTCTAAGCGTTGCTCAATGGTTAATGTTGGTTGAGCTTGGGTAGGTGCCTCATTTTGAGTTTGTTGGCGAAAGACTCGTTCGGATGGTGAAGAACGAATACCAGGAGGGACAAAATGGAAGGATGATGGAATGCAATGAAGTAGTCCCATCGAGTCGAGGCAACAAACATCTAAAGGATCGACCTGACAAGCAACATGTAAGTCTGAAACGGGAGCGTTAGAACCATGTAAAGAAAATAACAGCTGTGTAATTAGAGATCCTAAAATTAGAGGACGTTTTACTTTGATAACATGCCTAAATTGAAGTGCAAACCAATAACCCAAATTAACCGGACGACCGGTATACATACACCATAAAAAGAATAGTTTCGTTTTTGAGACAATAGCCGAAGCATCTCGTCGACCTGATAAATTATAAGCTAGATAACGGTGTATGTATCATAAGGCAGGGTCGTGAAACCATAAATCTTTTGATGTTTTTGGGCTATACACGGATTCGACATTATCTGTTAACAAAGCAAAGACCTCGATAACCCTAAAATCAGTAAAAAATATACACAAACTGTTACGAAAGCCTGAAGATATAGCATACTCTTCAGTGATAAATGATAATACAATATTAAATTCAAGAAGAGATAGGCTATGTATGGTACCAAGTAACCGAAATCGGACTGTACCAGGTGTGTCCAACAATAGTTGATCATGTCGCTCAAAATGAAATGTGGAATAGAACTCTAAAACTAACTCATAATAAGCACAGTTAGCAATATCAAAATTTCCAACCCAGCTAATATTCCTAAAATAATCTGTAACAACATTTTCAATATGCAAGGCAGCCAAAATAGGTATCGAGAGGCATTTACAAGGTACGATCAATTTTTGTCGAAGAGAGTCATACCTACTCCGATCAGTATCGTAAGTAAAAGTAAGGTTACCGTGTAAATGGGCCTCCGGTGGTAGGACGTTGGTGCGAGAACGGTAGGTGCGGCCTTGGGAAGGAATTGGTAGGTGCTCGTTAGGGGGTGTCGAGGAGTCGACAGTGCCATTAGAGGTAGAATTCGAAGGCGCCTTTAGTGCGGGCTCGGGTTGTTGCCGAGGGTGTGGGCGTTGTCGACATTAGGAAGGCTCGACTTCAGAGGAGGGGGCAGTGGTAGACGGCATAGGGCGGGTCGAGGTTTGGACGACAGTCGTCGGGGCTGGTTAGGAGTGGGAGCCTCCGTTGGTTGGGTTGCTTGGGGCGCGGAAGAACAGGGCGCTCGTCTTCGTGGTAGCGCGGAGGCGCGCGGTGGTGGGCGAGTATGTGTTGCGTGCGCCGGTGGTGGGAGAAGGAGGATGGGTTCGTGCAAAGGGGACGGCGTCGAAGCGGTAGTGGCGAGTGGTGTCGCGCGAGGTGGATGCGAGTCATCCGGTGTGGCGGCGACGTCGCGTGCTTCATGGAAGAGAAGCGTGTGGAGAGGGAGAGGGCGAGTGAGAGCTAGACGGTGTTAGAGAGGAGGGTTGCAGTGAAGATGAGGTAAAAATCAGCGATAGAGAAGAAGAAGAAGACGCGCCATCGATTAAATCTACAGCCTAAGGTGCGAAGAAGCGACGTCGACGTGGGTTAACGGTGGAGGTGGGCTCAGCGGCGGCGCGGCTCCGAGTTCATACCATGGTGAACGGCGAACGACGATGGTTGGTAGAGGGGAAGAAGGTGCGGCGACTATGGAGCGTTGGGTGGAAGAAATTGGGAAAATGTTTTAGGTTTTGGGGTTTTATTCGGCTGAAAGGGGATGTTTGGTTGCAGGGATAAGGGTGGTTGGCTGCAGGAATAGGGTAGTTTGGCTGTAGGGATATTGCATTCTGGGCTGGAATAGTATCTGGAATAGAGGCTGTTTGGTACCATGGATAGGGCTGTTTGGTTCCATTTTTCTCACTTTTTTTCCTTTTTCTTAGTATTTCCGCTCCGTTCTGCCTAGGTAAAGAAGAGAATTTTATTAAAACGAGGTAAGCTAAATCAAATAAATTTAGAAAAATAAATAATAAATAAATGATACATAAATAAATTAAAAATTAGGTTACATCCCAACAAGCGCTTGTTTAATGTCATTAGCTCGACGCCTTAAACAGTTCTATGGCGGCTCCAAATAGATTTTTTCAATCGTGTGAGCTTGAAAATTCTCATAAAATGGTTTCAACCGCTGGCCATTGACTATGAATCGCTTTCCTGATTCTTCACTCTCTATTTCAACCACTCCATGGGGAAATACTTCAGTAATAACAACTAGAAATAATTTTAACACGGAGTTATAAAGTAAAACATTTTGTCCTACCAAGAAATACTTCTGAGTTATATTTTTATCATGGAATAACTTTGTCTTGTCTTTATAAATGCGAGCATTCTCTTAGTCATCATTGCTGATTTCTTCTAACTCTTAGATGTCTAATATCCTCGCCCTTCCTGCAAGTTCTAACTCCATATTACATTGTCGAACAACCCAATAGGTTTTATGTTCTAATTTACCAAAAGATGACAAGCTTTGCCAAAAACAAGGCGATATGGGGTCATTCCAATTGGTCCCTTATATGCAGTCCGATAGGCCCAAAGTACGTCATTTAGCTAAAGGCTCCAATCTTTCCGGTTAAGCCGAACTATTTTTTCCAAAATAGTCTTTATCTCCCTATTTGAAACCTCGGCTTGACCATTCATTTGGGGATGGTAAGCCGTAGCTATACGGTGGTGGACTCCGTATTTTGCTAACAGTGCCTCCATGACCCTATTACAAAAGTGGGTGCCACGATCACTGATTAGAGCTCGAGGTGTGCAAACTTGGAAAAATAGTTCGTTTTAGAAACTCCACAGCAGTCTTAGCATTATCATTGCGAGTAGGCTTTGCTTCTATCCACTTAGAAACATAGTCTACCGTAAGAATTATGTATACATTGCTAAATGAAGAAATAAATGGGCCCATGAAATCGATGCCCCAAACATCAAAGATTTCGTATACATGAATCGAGGATAGGGGCATCTGATTTCATTTAGCGATGTTATCTGTATGTTGGCATCTATCGCAAGACTTACAGAAGTTATATGCATCTCGAAAAATTGTGGGCCAATATAGCCCGCATTCTAACACCTTATGAGCAAATTTTTTAGGGCCAAAGTGTCCTCCGCAAGCTTCAGCATGACAAAAATTAAGTATAGAAGTTACCTCAGTTTCTGGAACGCATCGTCTTATTATCTGGTCTGAACAGTATTTCCACAAGTATGGGTCATCCCAAATGTAGTATCGAGCTTCTCGTCTAAGCTTGCCCCTCACGGAACATGCTAACTCAGTGGGTAACGAGCCTGTGGCTAGAAAGTTTACCATATCTGCATACCATGGGAAACGTGCATCGGTCAAGAATAGGCTTTCATCAAGGAATTCTTCCTTAATAGAGACGTCGTCAAAAGGTACCTTTATTCTGCTCAAGTGGCCAGCAACTAAATTCTCGCATCCTCTTTTGTCTCGAATTTCGATGTCAAACTCTTGGAGTAGCAAAATCCACCTGATGAGCCTTGATTTTGCTTCCTTCTTTGCGATCAAGTATCTGAGGGCTGCATGATCAGAAAAAATAATTACTTTAGATCCCAATAAATAAGGTCGAAATTTATCTAAAGCAAATACAACGGCTAAAAGTTCTTTTTCTGTAGTGGTGTAGTTGCTCTGCGCAGCATCTAGGGTTTTTGAAGAATAACAAATAACATGTGGTTCTTTGTTTATCCTTTGCCCTCACATGGCTCCTACACTGCGTTCGCTAGTATCACACATAATTTCAAATGGAAACTTCTAATCTGGCGGTTGCACTATAGGAGTGGAGACCAATTTTTGCTTGAGTGTGTCAAAAGCCTGTAACATCCCGAAATAGGGCCTAAACGGAACAGTGGTTTTGAAACCACAAATCCGAGTCAGTAAAATATTTTAATATTATTTTCTGTGCCGTTGTTATATGATTGAGCATGTGTTGAAGTTTCGTGAGCTAATTTATCTGTCTGTGTGTTTAATTTGATAAAAGGATTGAATTGCATCAAATGCAAAATTAGTGTGCTTTATGAAAAGATGTCTATTTGTTATGTGTTTTTAAATTGGAAGTCCTTATGAGATAATTAGCCCATTAATAAGTTAGTAGGAGATATTTGCTTGGTATTTTTGAAATTTGGTTGAAATGAAAAAGGTAATTTTGTAATCAAGCTAAAATGGCCTAATAAGACAAAATGATAAAAGCTATCATCTTTTTTTTCCTTTCTTCTTCTTCAACCGATTGTAAAAAAAAAAATGGCAGCCATGGTTGAGGTTTATCCAAGCTTTCCAAGCTCATAATAAGTGCATCCAAGCCCCGTTTTTATTGATTTTTGTATTTTTGAAATCCTTGTACCATGATCTACCTATTTTTACCCATATTTTGAGATATAGTTAAAGTCAAAAATTTTACCCATGATGGATAATTGTGTATTTTGATGTTTGATGGTAGATTATGCATGTTTATGAGTAGAGAAACGATTTTTACTAAGTGATTTTCGGTGAAAACGAGTAAAACGAAGAAATTAGTAAAAGTTGTTATTATTCATAAGTATGTGTTATAGTAAGAATTTGAAGTTGCTATAGAAGGGAGAAATGTTCAGCATGTTATAAAACATAAGAATAAGGGTTGAAGTTTAATTTTTGAGCCTAGGGGCAAAATCATAATTATGTAAAAGTTTAGGGGTAAAATTGTAATTTTGCCAAAGTTAGAGTTAAGGACTGTTTTAGTAAATGTGAGTATTAAATAAGCTAAATTTGCTATTATAGATCAAGAAGAAAGAAATCCAGAGTTAGATCGGGGAAAGAAAAAGATAGTGGACTAAATCGATATAGTTGATCGTATTTTGTTTCGAGGTAAGTTTGCAGTAAATAAATGCAATATTCTATTATTTTACATTTAATGTTATTAAATTCCAGCATTTACATATTTATTCTGTAAATTTATTAATTAAAGACTCAAGTATGAATTGACGGAAAAGCTATCTCAGAAAGTTCCGGTTGAACCTTAGGAATGTGTAGGATACAAATGTCATGACATTAGGGTTTAAGGAAATCATGTAAGAACATGTCAAGACATGGCATTGATATATTACTATAAGGCAAAGGTCCCATGTAAGACCATGCCAAGGCATGGCATTGGTGAGTTCATAAGGCAAGGATACCACGTAAGACCATGTCAAGACATGGCAATGGTTAAGTTTCATAAGGAAAGGTACCCGCGTATCCTTAGTATTCCAAAGTGGTTTAACGGGAAAATTCAAAGAGTATACCAAAGTAAAGGTAAGACAGGTTCAAGCTAAAAAGGTAAGGTAAGACAAATTCATGTTAAAAGGTACAGGTAAGAATACAAGTTTAAGTATATTGAGTTAAAAGCTTAAGTGATCTTGATAAGAAAAGCATAAGATAATTCATTAAGAATGATGTCATCTATATAATTCATTAAGAATGATGTCATCTATTTACATGTAAACTTACTAAGCTTTATGCTTATTCCCATTCTTTATTTTTTTTTATAGTATTACAAGCCAACTCGGGGATCGAAAGGACGTCGGAGATCGTTACACACTATCAAAGGATTATATTGGTATTTTGTGACTCGAACGTTTTAAGTTATGGCATGTATAGGGACTTAGCCATTTTGTGTGTATGACCTTATGATATGGCTTAATATTGGCTTGTAAATGCTTGGTAATGATTAGCCATTAAAATGGTTAATTAAGAATATGTTTTGGATGTTATTAAATGCCTAGTTGATAGTTATTTTAAAGAAATTATGTAATTATATGCAGGGGAATAGTTGGACAGCAGCAGTAACGTAGTTTTGAAAAATCACCAAAAATAGTAGAAATGGAATTAGGTTGTTCATAAGATATATAATTAAATCTTATTGAGTCTATTTTTATATAAAAAAACGGTGTAGGAAAAAGAGTTGTATATTATGAGATAATTGATTTTTAGTGAAGAGAGGTCAGAACTGTCAAACTGTGTAATAGGGGAGACTTTAACTAATAAACTGTACTAATTGGCCACACCAAAAATTCTGGAAAAAATATAGTAAGAAGATATATGAGTCTAGTTTCAAGGAAAATTTACAGATCTAAATTTCGAGTTTCGTAACTAAAGTTATAATTAATTTAGTGAACATGACGTAGATGGACAGTTTCAATTTTTATGCCCCGAACTAGTAAGTTAAGTCTAGTAATGCCTCGTGCTCGACTCCGGCAACGGTCTCGGGTAAGGGGTGTTACAAAGCCTCCTTACACTTTAGGTCAAACTCAAATTTCTTATCCTTCTGTAGCAATCCACACAATGGTTCAGCTACCTTCGAGAAGTTCTTTATGAAGTGCCTGTAGAACCCTGCATGGCCAAGGAAAGAGCGAATTTCCCTCACAGTGGAGGGATAAAGCAAAGAATTTATAATATCAATTTTGGCCTTATCGACCTCAATTCCCTTAGATGACACAACATGACCTAGAATTAAACCATTGTCTACCATAAAATGACATTTTTCATAATTCA
This sequence comes from Gossypium australe, assembly GCA_005393395.2. NCBI lineage: Eukaryota > Viridiplantae > Streptophyta > Magnoliopsida > Malvales > Malvaceae > Gossypium > Gossypium australe. The sequence continues at coordinate 127,895,231 of CM016624.1, read as the reverse complement.
AGACAAGATTAAATTATATGCATCTACTCAAAATTATTGTTAGATTTTTAAGGCATTCATCAAAACAATTACCATAAACAGTAAAATCATCCATAAAAACTTCGATAATTTTTTCCACATATTCAGAAAATATACTCATCATGCATCTCTGAAAGGTGGCCGGCGCATTGCACAGACCGAATGGCATCCTTCTGTATGCAAATGTACCGAATGGGCACGTAAAAGTGGTCTTTTCCTGGTCCTCCGGTGCGACTGGAATTTGAAAGAAACCTGAGTATCCATCAAGACAACAAAAGTGAGTTTTTCCAACTAATCTTTCAAGCATTTGATCTATAAAAGGAAGAGGGAAATGATCTTTTCTAGTATAAGAGTTCAACTTCCTATAATCTATGCAGACGCACCACCCATTTTGTACTCGGGTAGGTACCAAGTCACCTTCAGCATTTTTCTTTACTGTCACGCTCTTTTTCTTGGGCACAACTTGTACTGGACTTACCCATCTACCGTCAGAAATGGGGTAAATTATGTCAGCATCTAGAAGCTTGATTATTTCCTTTTATACTACCTCCATCATATTTGGATTTAGCCATCTTTGTGCCTCTCGCCTTGGTTTCGTGTCTTCCTCCAAGTAGATCCTGTGTGTGCACGTCAAAGGACTTATCCCTTTTAAGTCTGCAATGGTCCATCCAATCGCCTCCTTATGACTTTTTAGTATATGAACCAAACTTTCCTCTTCATGCGTGGAGAGCTTATTGGAGACTATGACTGATAGGGTATTGTCCTTACCCAAAAATGCATATTTCAGATGCTTAGGAAGCGGTTTCAACTCTAACCCCGGTGCATGTATAACAGAAGGTAAAAGTTTAGTACTTGGAGATAATAACTCGTTAACAAATTCAAATTCATCGAGTTCAGATTTATCTCCATAAATTGACTCAAAATTTTCCTCTATTAAAGAGTCAGTTATGACGATACGGTTTACGCTCAAGATTTCGTTTGGATGGCTAATGGCGTTGTAGATATTAAACTTCATGATTTCCCCATCAAACGCCATCGTGAGAGTTCCACTTCGAACGTCAATTTTAGTACTAGCTGTACTAAGGAATGGTCGACCCAAAAAGAGGACTGAAGATCCAGGAGTGCTATCATCCTCCATTTTAATCACATAAAAATCTGCAGGGAAAATGAGCTCATTAACTTTTACCAGAACATCCTCAAGGACTCATTCCAGATGCACAACAGACCTCTCTGCCAATTGAATGATAACACCTGTTTTTGTCAAAAAACCTGCGTTAAGTGATTCATAAATAGAATATGACATTACATTTATGGAGGCCCCTAGATCACACATAGCCTTCTAAATTCCCAGATAGCCTATTTTGCATGGTATTGCAAACATGCCCCTATCCTTGCATTTCGTCGACATTTTCCGTTGTAACACTGCTGATACATTTTCACCAACATTCACCCTTTCATTACCTGTTAACTTCCGTTTGTTGGTGCAAAGCTCTTTAAGAAATTTAGCATACCTCAGTATTTGCTTGATGGCATCCAACAGCGGAATGTTGATCTCGACATTCCTAAATGTTTCGAGGATTTCCTTGTCCTTTTTACCTTTTCAACACTGGTTGAATCGTTCTGGAAATGGAGGATAAATTTTAGGCAATGGAGGTTTCGGTCGGACCTGTTCGTCTTTTTCGGGTTTTTCCTGGGCGATTTCTTGGCCAAGATTCCTGTCGGGAATCTATTCCAATCACTTTCCGCTTTGCAACGTTACTGTATTCGCATTTTGTCTAGGGTTTGGTTCTGTTCATGACGGCAGCTTCCCTTGAGAGTTCAATTTCTCAATTGACGTGGTCAATTCTCTTATAGATGTCTCGATTTTCTGTTGGAAATCCTTTGTCTCTTTTTGGAAATTAAGAGTTTGCTGTTGGATTTGCTGTTGAAAATCAAGAACATTAGCTGCTAACTTATTGACCATGGTTTCTAGAGAATTACCTGAACCTTGCGGCTGTTGCGGAAATCGGTTTTGGTATGGCTGGTTATTTCATGGATTGGCCCTATAACTTAAGTTGGGATGGTCCCTCCACCCTAGGTTGTAGGTATTAGCGTAGGGATTGTATCGCCTTTGTGGCGACCCAGGGAAATTTCCTACAGCATCCAAATGGACCATGGTATCATCACACAAACTGGGACATATGTCAGTTGTATGTTCAGGGGTAGCACATATTCTGCATACTCGGGCTGGTCTGGCTTTTTCTGCAATAAGAGAATTCATCATATTAGTAAGTCTATCAACTTTATCCTCTAAGGTTGAATTACTTAGCTGGTGAACCCTTGCTGAGAATTTGCAGCCATTGTGGAGATTAAGTCCCTTACTTGTTGGGGAGTCATGTTGATCAACGCTCCTCCACTAGCGGCGTCTACCATATTCATCTCCATGGGTTTCAAGCCTTCATAAAAGTATTGGAGGAGAGATTGCTCCGTTATACCATGTTGTGGGCAACTTGCACACAATTTTTTAAACTGCTCCAAATAGTCGTAAAAGGGACTCAGCTTCTTTTTGCCTTATTCCAACGATCTCTCTTCTTAGCTCAGCTACTCGAGATGCTGGAAAAAAACCTGTTGAGGAATAAACGAGATAAATCAGCCCAAGTGGTAATAGAGCCAGGGGGTAAATAGAATAACCATTCTTTAGTAGAATCTGCTAGAGAGAAAGGGAAAGCACGCAATTTAATTTGATCCTCGGTTACCCCCTAAGGTTTCATGCTAAGACAAACCATATGAAATTCCTTCAGATGTTTGTGGGGATTTTCATTTTGTAACCTACGAAAAGTTGGCAATAGCTGGATTAAACCTGACTTCAGTTCAAAATCAGTATCCATAGTAGGATATGCGATGCATAGTGGCGGTTGTTCTGCCGGTGCTTCGGCCAGTTGCCGAATTGTCTGAGCCATAGGTTGAGGTGCTAAATTAGGGTTTCGTTAACCCTAGCGTTAAGCACTTCTTCTGAGGAATCGACTTCTACTTTTTTGCCTTCAAAAGTTTGAGTAGGGTTTTCGTTAACCCTAAACTCTGCTCGTCGTCGATTTTGATTTCTGGCGGTGGATTACTTTGAGTCCCAACCACCGTTGACTGCTTTTTCCTTAGCTTTGTTTCTTTGCGATTAGCTTTCGCAGTCTTTTCAATCTCTCAGTCAAATGCAAGAGTTTCTGGAGCAGATCGGGTCATAAGAAACAAAAAACAAGATTAGTATGTTACCGATCCTCGGCAACAGCGCCAAATTTTGATGCGTCGTTGAAAGCACCAAAAATATCCTATTCATTGTAAAATAGTAAAAATAACAGTAAAGAGAAAGTAGGGTTGAGTCCTCAGGGATTGGATTGTACGAATGCTCGTTTCTTGAAATCCTGGACAATTTCTTGGCCAAAAAAACTTGCGTTCCTAAAAAAAAAAACAGAATTAAGAATTTCGGTCTGGAAAAATAAAAATAGAATTAAAATGAATTGAAATTGCAAAATTAAATAAATTGTGAAAATTAAAATGAGGAATATGAAAATAAACAGAGTTTAGGGAAGAGTAAATTTCTTATGTAGCGAGATTCTAGCCTCCGGTCGTCTCGTTTCGCCTTGAATTCAATCATTGGCTTTTAGATGACCCTTCTCAAACCAAGTATGTCAGTTATAGTGGAAGAGGACGCCTATGACCACCAGCTCCAAGAATTTAGACTTACGAATTTAGGGAACCTGACTCTAGCCTGCAATCGCTTTTGTGGGATCGTCTATGCTAGATCAACGCTTCTCAATGGCGAATCCCACGCCATTTTGTCTCTTGGGCTCGCCAATCTCTGACGCAGTAAGTTAATGAACCGACTGTGCAATCCTTCCAAAACATATAAAGCGACCACCTTTGCATACGTTGAAAAATTTACTTCTTAAGGGACATGGACGGAAGCGTCAGCCCCGTAGTGCGGAGAAACGATGAATACTTGGTGAAAAGGTTAAGTACGGATTCTAAGCCTCAAGAACCTTTTTGGAGAATTCGACAACCTTCAGCTAGATAGGTTTAGTGGCTCGTGGTTGTGGTGTAAAAGAAAATAATTATAAAAATGGAAAAGGGAATTTTATTGAAAGAACAAAAGCCTAGACTTTTGAGGGGAGAGTGTTACAGAAAAAGATGGATCCATTTTGAGTCATTTCACCCTCTATTTATAGCCAAGGGAGATAGTCTAATCCTACTAAATACATTTAATTGAAGATAAATAAAATAAAATCCTAAAATTAAATAATCCTTAACAAGTATCTTAATATTAATTATCCTAATATAATTAAAATAGAATTTGATAGAATAAAATCTCTTCTTTTTGCATTCAACCATTGTGTCCTCCATGCTTACATTTTTGGCACCAACTTTTTCCTGTGTCGCACATTAGCCCATTTTATCTCAAAATTCACGCTTTTGGCCTTTAATTTCGCTTTTGCCTCCAATTTAGTTCCTATGACATAAAAGATCATAAATAGCTCAAATTAGTAGGATCATACTTAGAATAAACACATAATTAATACATAAAAATACGTTATTCTAGAGTATTATCATCCAAAGTTTGGCCGGTTTAAAAAACAAACCTTATTTTTTTATTTAAGCCAATTTTTTAGATTTATATTTTTATCGAAATCTACTCATTTTTATGCAGATCTTCATGTCTAGAAGGTATACCGACCCATAATCAGTACTAGCGGCCACCCAAATATGCTAAGATATCACATAATCATGTTGATGGTTTTAGTCTTTATTTACTTATCCCACTTTCACCACTTGCCTGTATTCAATTGGATTTGCCTTCATTGATCATCGCCATCATTCAAAGTCATACCATTTTTAATTTTACCACAAAGCTTTTATATTTTACTTTTTAGAACTTTAAATCTTCTTTATGAATTTTTTTATTGAAAATCTGAAAAAGCAAATTAGAATTTTTTTTTTGAAATTTTTATGTATTTTTATTAATATTAAAAATTTTAATTTATTAAAATTAAGATCGAATTGATAAAATATATAAATGTTGAGTCTTAAATTTATCGTTGTATCAATAAAAAAATTTGTATCATCCGTCCGCTAATTATCTAATTGAGATTTAAAAAAACTATTTTTAACAAATGAGTGACAAAAAAATTTAATATTGATAATATTGGAAGTAAAATTAAAAGTTTTTTTTTTGTTGGATGATCAAAACAAAAATAAATATGAGTTCAATTCGATTTGATCGATCTTTTTGAAAAACTTTTGAACCAGCCATGATAGTTTTGTTAAGGTTTCGATTTTTTCATTTTAACTTTAAGTTTTGGATGTAAGATTTATTTTTATTATTGAATAATATTTTAATTATTTTATAAATATTTCTTAAAAATAAAATTTTAAGTGAATAAAAATAGTCAAGTTTTTATATAAATTTTTTTAAAAATAATTTTTATATAATTTTTAAAAATTATTTAACTATTTTAAATAAATATTTTTATTTTTACGTGATAAATTAAACAAAAATAAAATTTGATTCAATTCTAATAATTACTATTTTTTAAGTTATGTTTAAAAAATCATCCAAATATTATCAATTTATCCAATTTGTCAGAAATATACTAATCAATAACTATGGAGACAAAACGCCGTTAGTAACGGCTGACTTGGGCGACTACTAAGAAGTGTAAATATTACCACGGTACGAACTACCGACTGTCCAGCTCATCTGATCCGTTAAAAACGATACAACTGACGTAAGCATTGCCGTTAAAATGGACGGAGAAATCCCACGTTTTTTCAAATCCCAATACAAAGAAACGACAGCGCATCTCCATCTCGCTAGCGTGTTTTCTTTTTCAGCTACCTCTCCTTCCTTCTTCCTATATATATACATTAAAAACCAGATCAAAACAACTTCATAGAATTCAACTTCTAATTTACAAAGCCTAATCAAAGTATAGAGAGAAAAAAAAAAAGAGTAAATAAATAAAGAAGAAAATCTTTTAGATGGCTGTTGATTTAGCGTCCTTATCGGAGGCTACTTCAGGTGCTTTAGGGTCATTGTTAAGCACCACGATTTTGTACCCTCTTGACACTTGCAAAACCAAGTATCAAGTCGAGGTTCAAGACCATGGTCAACGAAAATACAGGTAACCCAGTTCTTGTTTTCGAGTTTCTTTTTTAAATTTTTTGATGTTTCTGAATTCTGGGTTTGTTTTGTTGTGATCATGAAGATCCGGGTAATTCTGAAATTTGATTTTTTTTTTTTTAATGTGTGGATTCGTGTTGAAATGACTCTCTTTGTTAATATGGCTTCAGGGTTTTTTTATTAGCTGTGTTGATTGTTAGGTGGTTTAAAAAATAAAATAACTTTTTTTTTTCCTGGGTTGCGCCTTTGAATGTGTTTGCGACAGTTTTTACCTTATAGATTTAGCTCCCTTCACTTTACTGTTCATGTTATGTGTTTTACCTTTTGATAATATGCTTGAAAAATGAAGATGCTTATTCTATTTTGATCATACTTCAAGGCCTTTTGGCAATGCAGGAAGTTCTTGGATTTAACTCGTCAGTTTTCTGATCTTAATTTCTCTTATCTTATGTAGGAACCTGTCAGATGTATTATGGGAAGCGATATCTAACCGCCAAGTTCTCTCCTTATACCAGGGATTAGGCACAAAAAACCTACAGTCATTTATTGCACAATTTGTTTATTTTTATGGATATAGCTACTTCAAAAGACTGTATCTAGAAAAGAGTGGTTTCAAGTCGATTGGGACAAAAGCAAACTTGATTCTTGCTGCGGCAGCAGGGGCTTGTACTGCTATTGTCACTCAGGTGAGACGAGTCACTTATGATTTCGTTTTGTTCCAATCCTTATTGCATGGTGTATAGATATTGAACTGTAGGATACTTTGGAAAATATGGAACACTCGATCTTCCATGTTCATTTGGAAACTACAATCATTTATGACTTGCACTTTTGCTTGGAAGCATTTCATGTTGCTACAAAGACAGATTAAACATGACAAAAACGTGCTACATTGAAATTTCTGTAAAAAAAATATCGAAAAGGAATAGAAAATGAAACTTTAATGCCATTGAAATTTAGAATGCAAAGTCTTTGGTTTACCTTTTATTATTGGACACTCCTGTCTAATACTTTGATTATGAATGACCTTTCGATTGACTACTCCTTTGTTTTACATCATGGAGATAGTTGACCGGTAATAAGAAATTTTAGAGTACTGTTAACATTATTGATTTATGAACTGAAGTGGAAAAGATACTGATGTTGTTGCCATTAAAGTTTCAACTTTCAACTATCTTTCTTTATCATGTACAATTTAGCTGTCCGAAGAGCATATGTATTTTAATGCTGGTGGTTGATGTAAAATACTTGGTTTATCACTTGTAGCCTCTGGATACAGCCTCCTCAAGAATGCAGACAAGTGCATATGGAAAATCAAAAGGGCTGTGGAAGACCCTCACAGAGGGCACTTTGAGTGATGCATTCGATGGCCTTGGCATCTCTCTTTTACTGACCTCCAACCCTGCAATTCAGGTGCTACACCCTGCTTTGAATTTAAAACGATACTGCTTGCCTATAAAGTTATTCTTGATTCTTACTCTTGAATATTGATTGTTAAGTTCCCGTCCCCATAACTAAGGCTAGATTTATGGTAAACTGCAGTTTACAGTATTTGATCAGCTGAAACAACGGCTACTTAAGCAAAAACTGAAGGAAGCAGACCATGATTCTTCTCCAGTAGTTCTATCTGCCTTTACAGCTTTCCTGGTAGGCGCAATATCGAAGAGTGTTGCAACTATCTTGACTTATCCAGCAATCAGGTGCATACCTGCTCTCCCACATCTTGAAATTATAAAAGCATGCTTTAGAGTGCGCTATATGGAAGTAATGTGTTTATCTACTGAATGCAGGTGCAAGGTAATGATCCAAGCCTCAGATCCAGACGAAGATGATGATAAAACTAAGAGAGCTCAACGAAAACCACGGAAAACAGTGTCAAGTGTTTTCTGTAATATCTGGAAAAAGGAAGGGATTCCCGGCTTTTTCAAAGGAATAGAGGCTCAAATCACAAAGACTGTATTAAGCTCCGCTTTGCTTCTGATGATCAAAGAGAAAATTTCAGCCACCACTTGGGTTCTTATACTTGCCATCCAAAGGTATTTGTTGCTTACAAGGGGTAAATTAAAAAAGAGCATGATATGAACACTATCAGATATTACTTGGAGATCAAGTTAATAATCTGGCTTCATTAGAACACAAAGCATAGCTGCAGCAACATAGACGCTCTAGTAAGTAAACCAACCAGAGCTCTCTCTTTTTGCTTCATCCTCGAAATAATCCTGTATGCCAGAAGAGAATGCGAAGACACTCGCATAATATGTACTTATAGTACAATTGCATATCCTGTTCGAATTATAGTATAGCATTATCTGTCATTCTTTTTTTATTGTTAGAAGAGGGGAGCATTTTTGCTCAAAACTTGGAAATGGCTGTTGTTGGCCATATATCATAGCTTATGATTCTTTTGTACTTGTTATCTGAATTAGTCTTACCATGACAGGCAAGGGCTTAAAAGTTTTTCAGAATTTTAGAAGTATTATAAATGCCATTTCTTTAGTATATATATATATATTTGTAGAATATGGTGAAAGGTATATAAAAATGTGATTTTGACAATTAAGCTGTTCAGCGACATTCAGATGCAAGTTGAATAATTTATCAGTCATTTCCTTGTCTCCTTAGATGAATATTTACATCATACATGGTTCCCGGTAATAGCCAACGGCTTGACACACTACAGTCACACGCCCATCGTTTTAATTACGTTATGATAGTACATGATGATGTTTGTGTTATCCTTTTAACAAAAAAAAAGTGTAAAAAACTTTTAAACTTTAAAAAAAAAAAAACAATTAAGTCTTTTTTTTTTTTCACTCAATTGGGTACTTAAATTTTCAAAATGCATCAAAAAGGTTCTCAAACTTTTTTTAAAAAAAAGTAGTTAAGTCCTTGCTTTTATTTTGCATTCAATTGGGTACTTAAATTGTTAAAATACATAAAAAAAAACCTCAAACTTTAAAAAAAACAATTAAGTCTCACTCAATTAGGTATTTTAAAAATTGACCGTTAAAGTTAATTGCCCTTAAATTTTTCAATTAAAATCACCCCATGTCACAACCACGACGTGACATGCAGTAAAAACATTATAAAAAATAAAAATCAATAAAAATTATAAAAATAATTAAATTTTAGTAAAAAATTATTATAAAATTATAAAATTCTATAAAAATCATAAAAAATTATAAAATGCATTAAAAAGGCTCTTTAACCATTAACACAACTCCCATTTTTTTCAGTTAAAGCCATCATGTGTTGCAACAGATTGTAAAATGTGGTGAAAAATGATAAAAAATAAAAATTAATAAAAATTATTTAAAAATTATAAAATACTTATTTTGGTACGATAATTTTTATATTTTTTTTTACAAATTTTATATTTCTTTATAGTTTTAAAATTTTCTTACCACTTTATAAAATTTATAATTGTTTTTCTATATATCTATATATTTTTATTTTTATAAATTTTATTGATTTTTATTTTTTATAATTTTTTTACCACAGGTCACTGGTGGTTGTGACACGTGGTGGCTTTAACCTAAAAAAATTAGGGCGGTTAGCTTTAACGATCAATTGTTAAAATACCCAATTGAGTGCAAAAAAAGTAGGGGTTTAATTGTTTTTTTTTTTTTTTAAGTTTGAGGGCTTTTTTTATGCATTTTGGTAGTTCAAGTACCTAATTGAGTGTAAAAAAATATAAGGGCTTAATTGCTTTTTTTTTTTTAAGTTTAAGGGTTTTTTTAAGCATTTTAAAAGTTCAAATACCTAATTTATACAAATAAAAATAGGGACTTAATTATTTTTTTTAAATGAAGGATTTTTACAGCAAAAAGGAAAACTATAAACTATTGATTTTTTTTTTAAATTGTACTATAAAAGATCAGAGATTTGCATCACATAGTATCAACATATTTTTGAAATAATTAATAAATTAATGTTATATCAACCCAATTGAATAAGAAAACAAGCTTTAGATCCAACCATACTTGTTGGCAAAGGTGAAATTAGAAAATTTTGTTGAGGTCAAAATAAGAATATAAATAGTTGGGGTCAAATTTAAAAAAAAAATTATGCTAAAAAGAATTAAATTGTATTACTAAACAATGAGAAGGTCCAAATTTACAATATACACATTTTACTTAAAAGGGAGTCAGGCCCTTACTTATATCTTCTGAATTCGTCTTTCCTTGCTGGTGAAATATAAGTAATACATAGCAATCCACCCAACAAAAATACTTGCAATAAATTATAAAACATGCTCCACATCAACTTCACCCAATCACATGCGAAGAATGACTTCATCTTTTACGTACTTTGATGCAACCAACACCCATATAAATGCTTTTTTATGTCCACATTTGGTTGGGTTAGCCTCAATACAATTTTAGGCTTGCTTTTTAAGTTCAGCCCGGTTTAAAAAATAAACTTAATAAATTATTTTATATAAAAATAAATTTAAAAAATATAATACATCAAATTAATTAAAAATATTAAAATATATATTTTTTAATAAATTTAAAAATTATTTATATTTAAATAACATTAAGATATGTGTAATTTAATAAATAAATACTTTTAAAATAATAACAAAATTAATAACAAAATAAAATTATATAATATCCAAATAATAATAAAAATAATAGTAATATAATAATAAAAACACACCAAAACAGCAGCAAAAAGCAATAGATTTTTTTTTCAACTTTGGGCTAAGTCAGGCTTAGACAAAAAACTTATTTGAGACTTGACTTGTTTAAAAAACGAGTCTCTTTTTCGCCCAAATCAAAATTTCAAATCTATAATTTTTATCCAAAGCTTTTCACTTATCCTTCGTAAGCTAGCTCAGATCAAGTTTAGTCTATCTTCAGCAATACCCTTACTTTGCTCTACTATTGCTCTATTGAAAGACCCCTTCAATAGTTATCACCTTTCGTAACTTAAGCAATAGAAAGCATTGGAGTCTTTCAAAAATGCAAGCTTTGGCAGCCTCCATAATTTTCCTTTTATCTTGCAGGCTCATCAATCTTTCTAACCCATACGCAGAGTCTCCCGCTTATCCTCCTTCGAGGAAGACGTTAATAAAATATTATGAGAAAATTTGACGAGAGACGTTGATTAAAATGTAAAATGGATAGAGCCAAGCCCAATGTAGTCCAATAACCGAAATCCATGTTTGTTATTTGGGCCGATATTTTCGGATCCTGTCTTAATCCAAAATTTTCGCTCAATTTGACACAAAACAAACAGGAAAAATTATTTACAAAAAATAAAAATAAAAACCTCTCGACTTCAACAAGAGAGAGAAGATCTGTAGAACGAAGAGAAGAGAAGGGAAAAAAAGAGAGACGAAAAGATGATGTCCGGAGGTTATACCACTATTGATAACCAGAAAGTTTCTGGATCCGTACCCGTAAGTTTTGTTTTACGAATTGTCTTTTTTTTTTTTAAAAAAATTATTCTCAATTTAGGATTTTAATTTTGTTTTTTCTTTTTTTTTGGGGGGGGGGATAAAATTTATTAGACTCGTTCTCTAATTGTTTTTAATCCTTAATTTCACAGGCCGTTTCTGATTCCGGCCGTGTCCCGGTCCAATTCGCAGGTGCTCGTTTTATTATAATTGTCAAATTATGGATCTGAATTGAAATTCTTGTATTTTTATAATTGTTTGATTGCTGGAAATGTAGGAAATGAAAGGATTATCGGAATTTGATCAATGAGTTGAATTTGTGATTTAATGGATAATGGAGTGTTAAGAGTGTTGTTTTAGCTTTAAGGTATCTAATTTGTGTGTATTATTTATTTATTTTTAAATTAATTAATTATTGTAGATTCGGGCCTTCAAACATTTCCTCCATCGGGTGTGCAGGGGAAGATCTCTGGTGGAACTCTACCTCCATCTGATGCCGACGGTATTTCTCATTTTCTTTTTTATTTTGATTTTTGTATTAGGTTAATCTCAGTCATGACAGTGCTTGTGCTTTGATTTGTTCATCATCGTGCATTATGTAAAGGGTTCATGATGCCAGTCGCATTGCATGTACTAATTGCATTAGCTTTATCATCATGCCGATGAATTAGTAATTTAAGGATTTGGTTTGATCAAGTACTTAGTATGAAAAATGATCCATAACATCAATGATACATTTGAAATAGCTGCTTTATATGCATGTATCAAACAGTTGAATGAAAGTAAATTTCAAGTAGACTTAAATATGATTTCCGATATGTGTAGTTCAGATGAGGACTCTAATTAGCTTGTCACATGAACAAAATTTGTTGTTATGTTGGTTGAAAAATGATGTCATTTTGTTGAGGCAGATTCATTTTCAAGACCTGCTGGTGGCTCTTCTAGTGGCTCTGATGAACCACAAGCAAGTGGATGGCTTCATAAATTCACAGTTGCTGCATACAAGCCATATTTTGATGTTGATACTACAGATGTTTTGGATAGACTTAAGGAGTCACTCTATCCATTTAGGGGAACATTTACAGAGAAAACAGCTACCAACCCAGATTTGTGAGTTTTCCCCCCGTGGCTTGTTTGTATTTAAAGATAGTGAGCTAAGCATTGAATAATTATCAAGTCTGGATGTATGGGAAGTTATTTAATCTTGAGACTAGAAAGTTTGTTTGCTATTTCACCTTGATTACAAACATTTATTTAGGAATGGGTGCCTAAAACACTAAATAAAAAGGAAAAAGAGTTTATCATTGCCGAACTTTAGTCTCTTGGATATTATCAGACATGCAATTCAAGTATGCCTTTCCGAAAATATTTTTCTCTCAATAACTGTCATCTAATAACTTTCATCTTCTGGAAATATTTCACTTTGTCTTTTCTTCACCCTTCTTTGCCACTCATGCATGATTGAAAATGCTCAATGTTGTTCAGATATGGACCATTCTGGATTTGCACCACTCTTATATTTGTAGCAGCGTCTATTGGGACATTTGTGACCTATGTAGCACACAAGCTCCGGGATAAAGAATGGAATTATGACATAAATCTGGTTACATGGTCTGCTGGTGTGTTCTATGGCTATGTCACTGTCGTTCCTCTTGTCTTGTATGTTATTCTCAAGTACTTCTCAGCACCGTCAGGCCTTGTCCAACTGTTTTGTCTATATGGATACTCATTATTTATCTTTATTCCAGCACTGGTAAGTTCTTTGGTTTTCGAATATTGTTCTCTGAATGAACTGAGTAAACTGTCTGAAGGAAATAAGAACCTCATGCTTGAAATGTTCATGTGGAAAATATTCATTGTAAAGCTAACATCTCGACTTTCAGAGATTTTGCTCGAGTGAGGCATATTATCTGGACGTTCTTGTCCTTTAGAACATAACATTTAATATAACATATATCTGTGATATAACAGTCTTTCGTCAATGTTCTATAACTTCATTTGTAGCTAAAAATTTTGTTTGTACTTGGTTGCAGTGTCTATCTGTTGTCCCCTTGGAAATTTTCAGATGGATAATTGCAGCTGTAGCTGGGTTCATGTCAGCAACTTTTGTGGCACTTAATCTCAAAGCTCACATTACTTCAGCTGGAGAAAGATGGGTCTTGATCGTTGCTGGCATCTTTCTGTTGCAGCTGGGTCTTGCTGTTGTGCTCAAACTCTATTTGTTCACCGTTTCAGTATAAGAGTAAACCGTTCTTCCATAAAGCTAAATCGGTTTAGTTGTAGATCACAAAGAAAGTGAATTTTTGTCCTTCGGCCGTTTAATTGGCGAAAATATTATTCATGATCAAGTAAAAACATCATGTATTCATTCATTTTTAATGCCTGTGGGAATATGAATTGCAAGTGACTATTCCAATGTAATTGCAGCTTTTCTTCACCATTGTCTCTTCAAACTTGATTTACAATTTTTCCTTACAAAAAATATATGTTGTAACAAACCCGAAAACTAGGAAATACCGGATAGATCGGTTAAACTTCTGGTTACCGGTTGAACGAGAGGTCAACTTAATGTTTTAGACAACTAGAGGTAAATTCCCTGGAAAGGTGATTGAAGATATAGACAGATGAGTAAAGGCAGGGAACATGAACAAAAATTTGACCATTTATGGTGAATGATAACAATAATATTGTCTCAATGCTCTATTGTTGCAGCTTTCATTCCAATAATTCAACACTGATTGAAAAACAATTTTTGTGGACAAACTTAATTGAGAAACACAAGCAATAGTCAACTTCACATCATTTCATGCTTTGGATCCTATGTGAAAAAAAAAGGATTTAGAAGAGTCCATAACCATCATGTTTTTCAATGAAAATTTGTTTCCATGTCCTCCCTTTGAGTCAAAACATGTGGGCTTCTTCTCTCTTATTTGGGGGCCTTAACAGAGTTTCTAATAATGTTATAATTAGCATGTTAGGGATATGCTTAGACTTTTGATTCACAAATCATAATCATGTAAAAGAAAAAAAATGAATAATTGAAAAAGGAAAGGGGGGGGGGGTTAAAAGTAAAAGACAAATCTTAAACACAAGATTATAGAAATCATTATTTACACTATGGGCAATAGCTGCCATGAGGAAGTCCATGAGAAGATACAAAATCTTATTAAAATATTATTAGTTTGAAACCTAAACCCTATAAGCTAAAACAGCAGAAAAGATGAAGATGCCTTTTTATAAGAAAAATGTATTGTTTTCTTCAAAAGGCAAATAACCCCATGTTTTTTATAACATAAAGAAATGGCAAAATGAGTGGTGGTAGCCCTTGAAAACTGCATTAATGTAGAACATTAGCAATTGGAAGAAAAGGGTAAGGGTCAAATGTAAGATCCTGAAAATGAGGTCCCTTTGTGAGGTTACTTTTTTTTTTCTTTTTTGTGTTAGGTGTAGTTTTAAAATTTATTATTTTTATCTGTTGGAATTTGAGTGACATTAGCTTGACTTAGCATGGCTGGAATGGTCTTAGATTTGGACTAGAATGAACCACCATTCATCCACTCTCAAGAGTTCCAAAATACCCTTTTAATTTCAATTAATCACGTACTAAACCATGTACTCGTGTTAAACACATATTAGTATTCTATGCTTATCTTAAATTCGAGTAGCAAAAGATTTTGCTAATCGTATTAGCAATTCGAAGAGTTAATTGGGTAAAAATATGAAAGCTTTTGTATTATGAGTCAAATTATATTTTATTTACTTTATTAAAAAAATGGACAAATTAATCTTTATATATTAGATTAAAAAGAAAATTGGTCCTGCTCTTAAGAAATTCATCTATTTTTGTTTTTAAAAATTGGTCTCTACACGTTAACATGAGTTACACATGACATGCCACATGTTATTGTTTGATTATTTTATTAGCCAAACCAATATTTAACGGTACAAATGAATAAAATTCTAACGAAAATGACTAATTTACTCTTTGATCAAACATAAAAAAATTAATTAATTTATTTTTTTAATAAAATAACAAAATACAATCTTCCCAAGACAAAACTTCTTGTACACTATTATCACATATGGGACAACTTTGGTAATCAAAATTATTAGAAAAGTGCAAGCTGTTACAGTGGGCTCCTCCTATAGAAAGTGCCCAAGCAAAAAAGTCTGTAGATCCCTCTCATTGTCAAATGCAAGGGAATTTGACCATAAAATTTTTAGTTTTACCATTTGAATATTTGGCTTTTGCATCCCTATATAACATTTCTACCAACTTAAAAAACTTTCTAGTTCAAACTTTCTTTTCTTTCTGATCTTTTGTTCTCCCACTTTAAGCTTGTAGTGTAAGAGAGACAATGGTGTCAAAGGGTTTAATAGGGTATGTTTTGTTGATAATGCTGAGTATTTCAGCTCTAAAAAATGGAGTGTTGGGAGCAAGGTTACTAGCAGAGAAGGTTGAAGATGAAGAGAAGACTGAGAGAAGTTGGAAGGATCAGAATCTGGATAATGGGAGTGATGGGTTTTTTGCAACAATTACCAGAGAAGTCCCTTCTTGTCCTGATCCACTACACAACAAGTAGCAAATGCAATACATATACCTTTCACAAGCTGTATATACATAGTTCCTATTGTTTTCTTTTTTTTTTTTTTTTTTTTGTTTCCCTTTATATATTCAAAGTTCTTTATATAGGAGCTCTAAGAATGATTCTTGGTTTGTAGGAGACTTGTATGCAAAAAAAAGGAATATGAATTTATATCATATATTGGATACAAAATGTAGCCTCTTGTTTCCTTTTTTTCTTTTTTTTGGTTGATCAAAATTTTGATGTGGTTGTTAATTGTTTAGAAATCAAGACAAAGATCAATATTTCATTCTTTCATACTTTTATATGATCTTTTGGTTCAGTATTTCGGCAAAGATATCTCTTTTGATGGTTAAAAAATTTGGGGAAGTTCAATCTAAACACATGATAGAAAAGATGAGGGATTGTTGTTGAACTTAAAAGAATGATTGGTATTCATAATATTAAAAAGAATTGGATGGGAAAACATTTATCTTAAAAGAGACACTTCATCCATCATATGCATGTGTTTCCAATTTCATATTCTTAAAAATATCCTTGTTGATATTTGTGTCTAACATATGTTCAATTATGGGTATAAGGATAACATATGTTCAATTATGGGTATAAGGATACAATCCCCTACATATATGGATGAACTTTGATAAACTTAACACCCTAATATATGATATTCTGTTGAGGAGAAGAGGTTAGAAGCTTGGGCGATGGTTCACAAGGTGACAATAGGAACCATGCCTCCATATAGGTTAGGGTTCAAATCCTACCAATGACAAATGGTTACTATTTCTTTGGTAGGTGACTATGTGCCATGCACAGTCCAACTTGGCGAGGCACTTTCGTTTGGTGAACTCGCGTCCAAGGTGGCTTCTTTAGACACTCGAGCTCTTTGTAGAGTCTAGAGACAAAAATTTGGCTCAACCTGGAGACAATGTCGACCCATTGAGGGATCTTTTAACTTTAGATGGATGACAATTCAAAGACTTCTTCGAAAAAAGTTGGCTTTCCCTCAACAAATACCTAATCTAATACTCATTATCGAGTTTAAGTAAAATAGAAGGAAAGCAAAGTAGAAAACCAGTGATAGAATATGGCGGAAGCATAAACCCCAACAACCTTGCCTGAGTAAGGACTTGAAAGCTGAAGGTAACAAGGTAAGCATGCACAACTGTGACTAAGATCAGCAATGCATCAGGATATCATCATTCTTTGACTACCGAATTCATCTCTTGATTACCATTAATATAAAATTGATTGATGTGTTAACTCTTTGAAATTTCAATGTTTTGGACTCTTGTTTTGTTCCCAAGGGCTAGCATGCATTTTCTAACTAGATTAGGTCAATAGGTTTGAATTTACCCCAACTATTAGGGCCCTCACCGCCCATTTTATACGCCTACAAGGGAAAAAAAAATACTTCAGATCATGTTTACATTTTAAGAACTTGTAAAGTAAAAACCACACGTATTAGAGTAGTACTTTGCAAGAAAGGTAATCCCAGGGGACATTTTTATCAAATATTAAATGCCTATCCAAAGTTCAAGCCTTCATCTTAACTATATTGCTTTCCTTTTCTTTTTTTTTGGTTCAGTTTCAGAGGAAATAAGCAACAAGGACGCTAAAGAATTTTGCTTATAAATTTTGGCAATGGTTTACTGCTTGTAACGGAGTTGATTAATACAAGAAACAGTTGACGGTCCAGATTTAGGTTAATGATTGCCAAACTTACATTGGAGAGTGAAGGTGGGGTTCCAACCATGGCTCAACCAATTTTGCCTTCTTCAACTTTATCAACAAAGGCATAAGGGAAACATGTTTGGTGGTTCATGGCATTATGGTATCAGGGGATATTAAGTACTCAGTATCAAACACCAATATATATTTGATACATACATGTTTAACATTTTCGGTAAAAGTACCATGGAGACTTCTATATTAGGAGTCAAGTTGCAATTTACCTTTTACTCAAAAATAAAAAGATAATTAATCTCTATACGTTAGATCAAAAAACAAATTGATCTTTCTGTTAAAAGTTACATCAATTTCTACTATTAAAAACTAGTCCTTATACATCAGCATGAGGTACACATTATTCTGTCAACCAAGTCAGTTTTTAATAGTAGAAATAGACGTAAATTTCAACAAAAAGGACTAATTTGCTCTTTGATCTATCATTCAAGGACTAGTTTGTCTATTTTCTTACTAAAAAAGACAAAATGCAATCTGACTCGTAATATAAAAGCCTTCATGATACTTTTACCAAACATTTTCCAAAATATGATATTTCAAAATATGATATTTTCATAGCTAAGTTCTAGGATGCATAAAACACAGATATTTAAAAAAGAAATTAAAAGATCAGAGCTTCAAATACGGATTAGTGAAGCGGTATGGTTGTGTGAGCCCATGGTCACAGCAATGATTCTGAAAGCAAGCAAGGGTCTGAAACAGTTCAGTCCAAAATTTCTCTATACATTACAGCAGCTTCTAAGACACAATTGGTACAAAATATGTCGCACAATTGGTACAAAATAAAGACCCTTTTTTTTTCCTTTTTTTTTCATTTAAATAATTGGTGTTGCAGTACAAAATGAGAAAAGAAAGACACTGATGAACTAATTTGCCTCACAACTCTTCTCTAGATGTATGGGGGGTGCTTATTTGATTCACCCAGTTTGCAAATGAATAATAGAATACAAGCAAATCATAAATTAAGACAAGATTTCTACATCAAATTGCTATATAACAGCTCTCTCAAAAAGAATGACAACCAATCTAAGTAAATATTGAATAGATATTTGGCTTAATTAAGCACCTAGCACCTTGCACCACATCGGATTCTGGATAACTCAGAGTTACTGCATTTTCTTTCCAAAGTAAAATCCTAGTACCGGGGAACCCTGATTACAATCCAGAAACTTCATTCAGTGTGACCTATGCTATGAAACTTTTGGAAAATGTACCTTCGTCTTTTCATGACATCATTATTTTCGAGCATGTATGAGCGGCAAATTTGGTGGATCACGACTTATTAAATTTGCCCACAAGTTGACAATGGTTACAAAGTAATGCCGTCCATCCCAAAGCACCATTTTCATGCCTGATAAAAGAGAATCAAGATAATTTTAGAGACTGATTCAAGTGGTCCTAAAAAAGATAGTTCAGATTCAATTGAGAAGTTGCATAATCTTTTGCTTGGTTATATTCCAAGATCAAGTAAAACGATATCCTTTAGAATCAGTTATCATACTTCAAAAGATAATCTGTTAACTAAGCATGACTATCAGGTTGGTAAATCAGATTAATCTGTTAAGGGGAAAATTAACGTGTTAATATGATTATGATATCAAAACTTCACCCTACATTGGCCCTAAAAGGAACTTAGGTTCAAAACTGTCGAGGACTAACTAATCAGGGTTATCTGAAAGGCCGAGGTGTATCATCCATGAATCTACACTCTTAAAGACCCTATAGAGCAAGCACATTGAATTATCTACCTACACCTAACAGACGACAGCTTGAAATAGCTCTCTCTCCGTCTACTTCTTTGTCCTAGGGAAAATTTTATAGTTATCCTGCTCTTAGCTTAAAACCAAAAAATTTCATACCTGGCACTGCTCCTGCAGTTAAACCTGACAGACAACATGTAGATTCTTGTTCCGAGAAAACTTGTTTATAGAGTTCATGCGCATCAGGATCATGAATACTCTGAATGGAACCAAGTAAAGCTTCAACATCATATTTTAAATCTGTCAAATCAGTCAGATTTTGAAGGGCTTCTTCAAGTCCTGAACTTGACCACACAGAAGAACACTCCCTCACAAGAGCAGGGAAGTTTGTGGGATTTTCAGAACTAAACAATATCCAAGGTTTGTAGAGTTTGGCAGACAAAGATCCGACAATTTTGACAACTCTGTAAATTTCTCCAAGAGCTAGAATGTACTGTCTGCCTGCAGATGCCCCAAATATCATCTCAATAAACTTAATACAACAAAAGAGTTTAAAAAAAAAAATTATATTCTCGACTTTCAAGTGAAGCACCTTGAGGTTTAGACAATAATTGACAGTGGATGTTTTTCTGCAATGACTGCTTCCAAATCATAGAACCATGTTTCAGCTCTAGTGCACAAACAGTCAAAATCCTCAACCACGTAGATACATAATAAGATTGATCCTCAGCTGACCCTAATTTTAGAACCTTTAATGTTGATGCAGCATGTTTCAAGAGTTCAATTGTTGATGCCATATCCTTCTCTGCCTATTGAATTGAAAATACAAGCCAAGGTCATGCCATGGTCAAAGCCACTAATAAAAAAACAAAAATCACCAATAGTATGGAAAAGAGAATATTCACCCACTACATAGCATTTCATATTCGGAGATGTTAGTTCAGATATAGCCATCCATACTGAGAAATAGTAGATTTATGAACATAAATATATGACAAACAGGTGGATGAAGGGGAGCTTATGGGTATTGAATCTAGGATATCAGCTAGAATCCTACATAACAACAGCCTGTTATGGAAAGTAGATCAACTTGATGTTTGGGAGTTCTGAAAATAAAAGGGGTAATACCAGATATAGTCCCACCAAATGATGGTCCTAGACTCCTAGGAGTTGTAATGGATGGAAACAACTATACTTTTACGTTTTGTTAATGTGTCTATCAAGATTTGAATCAAATCAATTTCTCGAAAAATAAGAGCATATAGCCCCATGAATCAAAGCCAAAAGATACGAACCAATGATAATTTCTCTGATAACTGATATTCAGCTTCCAGCACTTGAAACTTTTTTTCTAGTAGAACCTTTGCATATTCAACAAGGTGAATACTTCTTGACTGGAGGTTCTCTGAGGTGACTTCTTCAGATATTATGCCATCTTTTTGCAGTTCATTATATAGACCCTACAACCACAGGCAACAGACAAGATCCTGACATTAAATATTCAATGAACATGAACAACTATATAATCATCCAAGGATAATACTGTTTAATTGGAAATTTGTCTTGTTTAAATTAAATATAAACTGTACAAAACAGTGTCAAAAGAATTCTTCAAAATTTATGATTAAAGTATGAAGTTAGAAGGGGTCACAAATTCAAGAAAAATAAACAGAAAGGGATTTTTATAGACACTCATCTAATCTTTTTGGCATGTACCTTTCAAATAAAAGAGACTCCAGAAATAATAGAAAAGGGAAACGAACATAGCAAGAAAGATAAGAAATAACTGCATACCTCGATTTCCTCCTCAATAGCTTTTACTTCAGCATCTTCACCAGAAGGAGCAGCAGTACTTTTATCTTTCTAATTAAAAGCATATTTCAGAAACAAAATACTTTTAAAAACATTGATATCAACAAAAAGGAGACGAGAAGAAATGAAATAAATGACTCTACCAACCTTCATATTCTCAAGATGGCTAAGTGCAACAAAGCACAATTCAGTGGTCAATTTAGAATATAAGTCCAGATAATCATTTAGCTCCGTTTTGATAGTGTGTTTTTCATATGAATCTCCAAAACTGAATGAAGAATTCTGGTTTTCTCCTCCAGTTCCAGAAACAGCACCTTTAAATTCCCAGGAGTCATCATCAAAATTATCACCATTTACTAAACTGGAACCCACATCTATCTGAGAGGAAAGAAGTCCATTTTCACTTGGATTGCTGATTGGATTTAAAGAAGTATTTGTCTCAGATTGGCTATATAAACTTGATATAAGATCATTGATGGATATATTTGAACGAGTATCCTTCAAGCCAGCCTTTGTAGTGGTTGGTTTAAGAATGGAAACATCTTCATGTTTCAATGGATCCTCAGTTTCAATTTCTTCATCACCAAAGATGGACAGGGGCAATGCTCCTCTGTTTTTCTTTGAAGTTTCCTCATTCCCCTACACACATTAAAGAGAAGATGAACAGTGAACAAAAGAAGAAAATTTTCCAATGTGTACAACTAGTAGCTTTTCTCTCAATGACAAACAAAATACAATTTGTTAGATGAAGGGGTATGTCTTATGCAACAGGCATTTGATGCTTAACATGAGCTCAATTTATAGAAGCTTAGCACAACATATCCGATCCACCAACGCCCCATCAAGTTTTTTTTTTTTTAATGATATTTTTCTCAAGCAGCAAAATGATCTAATACCTGGATATGACCGTCAAATGAAAAACCTTCAACCGCAGAAGAGGAAGCATCAGCAACCCTTGGCTCTTCCTATGGATATAAGTGTAAAAACATTGAGCTTGATAAGGCAAATTGATTGTGATATAAAAAGAGAAAAAAGAATGAACATATATCAATCAATTCATCACCTTAGCCTTTGATTCATGTCCAAAAGTTGCGCCCTTAAAAGCCCAGGACATTTCGCCAGAACCAATGTTTATACCAGCTGAAGAAGAAATCTCACCATCTTTAGTATCATTCTGCTTGCTTTGAGATTCAAAACTAGGGGAGAAACTAAATCCTAAGTCCCATTCACCAGGTTTCTTAGATATTCCATCTGATGTGCCAAAAAAATCACTAGAACCATTCGCGCCATTCCCAAACCCAAAGCTGAATTCAGCTCCCTGAGGTTTTTCCCGATTCTGGTCCTCAACCTTCAAAGTAGTAAATGTCAGCAGTAGTGAACAAAATAGAGTCCCTGAACAACTTATCGATTGATGAAAATATATGTATTAATCAAACTTGAAATACAAAAGGATTGCCTTTATGTATAAACAAGAGTCACATGCAAAAATTATACATCTTACACACTAGTGACAACAAACTATCACCACTAACAAAAAGTAAAAGAACTTACAGAACAGTTTTGTGGATATCTGGTTAACAAGGATTTGCTGGCTTATCGAAATGACCAAAAAAAAAAAATTTAAACTTTTACCTTAGCATCACCAGTTGCGAAGCGAGTCTCGGGCTCTGCAGCCTTGAATACCCATCCATCATCATCATCATCATCATCATCAACGCTAGTCTTATCATTTTCATCAACTAAATTAGAGTCCAACCTACTTGCATTTGCGTTTACCCCATTAATATTTGAACTCAGCACACTGGCATTTGTACCCAATGGATCCCAACTCAAAGTAGACATATTGAAATTCGACATTGGCACATTTGGATTACCCTAATAAAACAAAAGGTTAAACAACATCAATAAAGAACCCGTAAAAAAAAAAAAAACACTCTAAACAGTCATTTATCTACATTCTACAAGGGGGTTATGTATCAAAATTTCTATGCCTTCTCACTTCTTTTTAATCAAACATCAAATCTGGAAATGACATTAACAATCAAAATAACAAAAGAGCTATAAACTTTACCTTCAAATTTTCAGCTGCAGCTTCTGCTTTTGGCTCTGCGCCTTTAAATTCCCACCCATCATCGTCCTCCTCATCAATCAAAACAGAATTCCCCGCATTCGAATCCAAATTCAACCCTTTCTGACCCAAACTCGACCCATTTGAGCTCAAATCCAACCCGCTTAACCCCATAATCACTTCTTTTCTTTCCATCCCAAATGCATACCCATTTGAACCTAAATTCTCCCCTTTTTTAACCGAAGCAGGACCGTTTATACTCAAATCCAGTGCATCCACCTTCAACCCTGATCCGTTCAACCCCGAATTCAATCCGTTCCAATTCCAAGTCTCCGCATTAGAATTCAAACCAATTGCCTTCTTAACATCCACACCCGACCTAAACCCATTTGCCTCATTCCCCTTCTCTTTCTCTTTATACAAATCCGCTAACACATCATTTAAATTCGATCCTTTTTCCTTCAAATTTCCGTCCTGTTTAGGGAACGAAAACGAACTGTTCACACCATTAAACCCTGCGTCCACTGCGTCAGATCCCCCATCCTCTTTTTCTTCTTCCCCGAAAATCGACAACGGTAAAGCTCCAGTCAGCTTGTCCCATTGGGCTTTCACCGATTCCACTCGGCTCGGAGCCGAGTCGGATTTAGTTGGAGGGGGTGAGCCGGGAGAGGAATCAAACTGAAAGTTATTGACGGGAAGAGATTCAGTGCGAGAGAGATTATTGCTGGAGTTGATGAAATCTCCCCAATCGTCGTCGTCGTCGTCGTTGGTGGCGGCAGCGGTGGTGGTCATGTCTTTGGCGGAGAACTGAGGACCGTTGATCGAATGTGACGATGAGGAAGAAAAGAACATGAAATCGCCGAATCCAACGTCATCGCCGATTCCGGCCATAGTTTCGAAGGCGTCTACAGCGCTTTCCTTATTTCCCTTTTTTTCGCGCGATCGATCGGTTGATCTGAAAATCTCTGCTTTTTATTTCGAAGCATGTTGTGAAGAACGGGTGCGTAGATTTAGGTTGTGCGCACCTACTGCAGTTAAAATGGTTGGCCCATTGGCCTTTTCCTCTAAATTAATTAAAAAACAAAACAAAACCCAAAAAAAAAAAAAAAAAACAGTAGCCCCATTATTCGGGGTAAATATCTCAATAATACAAAAAAAAAACAACAAAATTAACCGGAAAGTACAGGGTTTAGGAAAATTGACCGGAAAGTGCAATTTTCCCCAAAAACGCGTCCACGTCAGCGCGTTTTTGGGGGAGAACGGCCTAAAGCGCGTCCCCGGGGGAGCGCTTTTGGCCACGTCAGCCAAAACGCTCCCACGAGGGCGCGCTTTCACTGACGTGGCCAAAAGCGCTCCCCCGGGGACGCGCTTTAGGCCGAACGGTTAAATTTTTTTTGACCGTTGGCCCCCCAACGGTAAAAAAAAACTATAAATACCCCCCCAACCCTTCATTTTTTTCACACTTCAATCCTTTCTCATTATTCTCTCAATTTGCTCTCAATTTTCTCTCAAGTTTCTTTCAAAGTCCTTGAAATTTACGTTGAAATTTCAAAATAGCCCTTTACTATTTACGAAAAAGCCCTTTATAATTTTTTTAATATATCAATTTTTTGGAAAATTTGAAAATACTTTATCGGAGTACAATGGCCGGGGAATTACGTCGCCTAGACAACAAGCACATTGCCGTCGAGCAAATGAAAATGGTAATTTTTCAATATTATTAATTTTTTTAATTATGTAATTTTAATTAATTTTGAATTTTATAATTTTTTAAACAGTCTGTAGATCGGGTGTTGCAATGTTATATTCGCAACATGCCTGGTCCCCCATCGCCATTGATCGAGAATTACCTGCGGGAAGCGGGTTTTTGGCACGTGGCCACGATAGGCCGGGGGTTCAAGTTGGACCCGCCTTTGATCAACGCGTTGATAGATAGGTGGAGACCCGAGATGCACACTTTCCATCTGCCATGCGGAGTGTGTACCATCACTTTAGAAGATGTGCATTTACAGTTGGGATTACCGGTGGACGGGTCGGTAGTCACCGGGTCCGTAACATCTCTCGATTGGATGGCCGTATGCTACGAGCTTCTGGGTGCCATTCCGGATAAAATTCAAGGAGCTCGGATCGATATGGGTTGGTTACGAGACGCATTCCCGCAGCCGAATGAAGGTTCGACCGAAGAAGAAAGAATACGGTATGCGCGGGCATACATACTTCAGATAATTGGAGGCTATCTGATGCCGGACCTCTCTAGAAACCTCGTCCACCTGAGATGGCTCCTGAAACTTGTTGATTTCAGAGCAGCCGGTGAATTGAGTTAGGGGTCTGCCGTGCTATCGAGGTTATACCGGGAGATGTGCGGAGCGACGCTGCCGAGTAAAGCAAAAATCGGAGGTTGCCTATCACTACTTCAGTCATGGGCATGGTTTCGATTTCCATTTTTACGTCCTCGACTCGACCAGCCATATTCATTCCCACTGATAACGAGGTAAATTTAATATTATATTTTACAATTATGTCGTAGATTTATAGTATAATTGCATGCTAAAAGTTTATTTAATTAGGTGGAACCATCCGACGAGTCATGTTGGAATACCTAACTCGCTTGAGGATATACGGCTCCTATTGGAACAACGGTCGGAATCACAAGTAAGTGTCGAATTTCGTTATTATAATTTAGTATTTCGTATGTAGTGTCTAGTATTATGTATATAACTAATATTTTGGTAATGTTAATATAGTTTCAATGGACACCGTACGAGGATCCCTAAATTCGGGCAGTAATTCCGGAGGAGTTCCTCCAAAATCCGAACAGTTGGCACGTTAAGGTCCCGCTAATCACCTACTCAACCGTGGAGATGCACCAGTCAGATCGGGTTCTGCGGCAATTTGGATGTCGGCAACCGATTCCCGTGCCTCCTGAGGTGCTCGATGATGAGCACAAAGTGGACTTACGGCAACAGCACACGGATTGGCCAAGATTTTGGTCAGAACATATCGAGACGTGGGAGAACCGGTATGACTTTTTACCTAACCGGGAACTGATCATAGTTCCTGAGTTAGCGTGCGTGCCGGAGTACATGCCATGGTTTAGAATCCATGGCAAGCCGTATCTGTTGTCGGATGAAAAGAGGCGACGGTAAATTCCCGAGCGAAGGGAACGTCGGGCCCCTTTACATTCAAGGAGAAGGGGTGATGAGACGGGCCCAGCAACAGCGCCTACACAGTCACCGGGCCCATCAACAGTGCCTACACAATCACCGAGCCCATCAGTTCAGCTGACAACACCGACATCACAGCGTCCACAGTTTATGCCAGGTGCGTACCCTGCCCCTTATATGTATCCTCCTAACCCATATATGTTTCCTTTTCCTAGTCCCTCCCAGGTTGGAATGCATGGCCGGGTTCGAGTCCGTTCCCGACAACTCCCGTTAGTCAGCCGAACGTGAGGCCGACGTCGGGTGTGGGATTAGAGGAGGCGCCGTCGGGGAGCAGTTCTTTCTACCAGGCTCCTTCACCTTACGGGATGCAGTCACCCCCGCCGTGGTTTATTCAAACACCTCCGGGGTCATTATTTTATCAAAGTGGGTCATCATCGTAACACCCAGAACCAGACCCACTGCCGGAGGAACCCGATTCCCCGCCTGAGGTTCCACGACCCCCGCCGGAAGCTAGAAGAAGGAGGAATCCAGCGCGTAACTGCCGACCGCCCTCCTGTGGCACTGGTTCCCACCGGCATCAACATTGATTAAGATGAGCTTTTTTATTTTTTAAATTGTAATAATTTTTTTTATTTTTGAATAAAAAAGTTGTTTTTTATTTGTGTTTGTAATTTAATTTTAATATCTTCACTAAAATAGAAGTTGTGTATTTTTTGTATGTAATTTAATTTGATTTTTTAATAAAATAAAAATTTATTTTTTATTTTTTATTTTTTTAATTTAGTTTTAATATATTTAATAAAATAATAGTTGTTTAATTTTTTTATTGTAATTTAATTTTAATATCTTTAATAAATAGAAATTGTTTAAGTTTTTTATTGTAATTTAATTTTAATATATGTAATAAAATAAGAAATTGTTTTTTATTTTTTATTTTATTGTAATTTAGTTTTAATATATTTAATAAATCAGAAGTTTTCTTTATTTTTTATTTGTTTGTAATTTAGTTGTAATATATTTAATAAATAAGAAGTTTTCATTGATAATTTAGTTTTTTGCAATATAATTTTTTTATATTTAATAAAATTGAGTTTAATGTTATTTCTTTTGTAATTTAATTTTTTTTAATTTAGTTTTAATATCTTTGATAAAATAGAAATGGTTTAATTTTCATTTTTTGCAATTTAATTATCTTATATTTAATAAATTTGAGTTATTGTACAAAAGTTCACCATTTTCCTCCAAAAAAACATAAATTACATAGCCAGCAAGAGACAAACAAGCTAAGAACACGGTCAACTAGTCCGATTTGGACACGAGCGAGATGTATGGCCCGGGTTCCTACACCACCCGCGCCGTTGACTTTGGTTGGTCGGTTCTCGGATATCCATATTGTTGCGTATTCTAGTCGAGGAAGGTCGACCTTTTGGTTTGCGCCTCAATTCTCTATCCGGCAACAGCTTATATGGTGCAAGCGATACCGATGGCCACTTACGTTCATCTGGGACTTGTGGGAATACGTGTCTCCACACGTTGTACATGTTTTCTAATTTGTAGACTTCGTCGACATAGCTCATGGGGTCAAGACGAAGATTATGACAAGCCGCAAGTACATGAGCACATGGGTAACGAAGTGCATCAAATATCCCACAGTCGCATGTCCTATTTGTCAAGTGTACACGATAATGCCCGCCAACAATACCTTGGTTCGGTCTGTCAAACTCCGTGACACGAAACCATAGGCTGTCGCGGTCGTGACACACTGTGTGCATGGTGTTCGCCCGTGCCTTCCCACGGTTAATTTCTTGCAATACCTTCGGGCTCCATACATGGCCTCCTTGCATCTGCCCTCGATAACTCGCTGCTCTCTTCGGAAATAGTGCCGCTAAACGAAAATATGTCTTCCGCAAAACCGCTGTAATTGGCCAGGTTTGTGGTCATATGACCATATCGTAGGCCGCCGTCATATGCTTGTGTCCACTGCTCAAAAGGAATATTGCACAGGTACTCTGCGCCTTCGGCGTTATCTGCACGCAAACTGGCCAACATCTCGTAAAAACGGTCTTTATTGATCTTGTACCCTGCCAATATACGTTGAGAGCGAATATTACATACCACTATTCAATTGCGAATACATTGAAAATTTCAAAAGAAATTATATTAATAGATATTTCATACCCATATCGGTCACTTGCCGTTTCTGTCTTTTAGATCGGTGTTGCCCATAGTAGTTGGATGAAACATGCCTCAGGCAATATCGATGGTGTGTGCGATGCCACATGCTTCCCTGTCGTTCTATTGCCGCAAGTATTCCAGGGCCCCGATCCGATATAACGCATATGTCAGGTTGAGGGCAGACATGCCTCCTTAACCTAGATAGGAAGAAGTCCCAGTCATCAACTGACTCCCCTTGTAATAGCCCAAATTTCAGTGATATTAGAAATAGTGGTTTGACACCACCAAATCTGACAAATGAACTTGTAGATTATATTATTTAATATTTACGAGCTAAATGTAGCTTTTAAAAGAATTTTTGAAATAGTAAATTGTGTTTTATAAAGATTTATTTGGTTAAGAAATCGAGAAAAAAAGGTATCGAGATCTCGGTGTTATAAACCGAGTCATAAATATTTTTTTGAATATCTACGGAATGTCAATAAGGTAGTATAAAAATTTCATTAGAAAATTTTGACGTTTGGATGGTTAATTAAAAAAAAAACTAAATTGAAAAAGGTATAAAAGTTGCTAGAAGGATTAAATAGCTTAATTGTCAAATGAGGAAGGACCTAAAGTGAAAATAATCCCAAAGGAGATATTTTGGGCGGCAATAGTTGAGAAAAATCAGGAAATAAGTGAAATAAGGGCAAAATTGGAAAATTGCCAAAATTGGTTAAATAAAAATGGGACCAAATTGGGATATCTAGATTTCTCTTCATTTTCTCTTCATTTTCTTCAGCTGAAAACAACCATGGGAGAGAGTTTCAAGCTGATTTTCATACTCAAGCTTCATGTAAGTTTAATTCTTACTTTCTCCTTGAAATTTCTATGTTTTTAGACTTTTACAATTGGGTCCAACTTACTATGTCATTAGTTTTTGATTCTATGGCTAATTTTTAAAGTTGATGTAGATTAGTGCTGGAAGAATATGATGAATAAATATTGAATTGAAGCTTTAATTTTGTCATATGATGATTTTATTAAGTAAAATTAATGGAAATTGATTTTAGGACCTAATTGTGAAAGAGTTGAAATTAAGGACTAGTGTTAAAATTCTGATTTTCAAAGGTTATGAAGTAGTTTAAAATGATAGAGAAAAGTATTAAATGAGAAAATTAACTCAATTGAGGGGTTAATTCAGCAAGGACTGAATTGTATGAATTGTGTAATTAGGGACAAAATAGAAATCAACATGTTACACTAAAGCAGTATTGGACAGCAGCAGTTGTCTAACTTTGAAAAATCACCAAAAATTGTAGAAATTGAATTAGAAGTTGAGTAAGATATAGAATTAAAGCTTATTGAGTCTATTTTCATATAAAAGAAACAAAGCAAGTAAAGGAAGTCTACATATTGAGATATTTAAATTTTTGTAAGACTGGTTTAGAACAACTTCGTGATCCCCTAATCTTACTTTATAAATTCACTAAAAATTGTACAAAAATAATTATGAGTTATAATTTATATTTCTGTATTCCTTAGTGAACCTATTTTCATTAGAAATAATTGGAAACACTATATGAAAATTGTACTATGAGATAATTGATTTTTAGTGAAGAGAGGTCAGAGCAGTTGGACTGTGTAACAGGGGAGAACTTAACTAATAAACTGTACTAATTGGACACACCAAAAATTCTGTAAAACTTATGGTAAGAAGATATGTGAGTCTAGTTTCAAATAAAATTAACGGATCTTAATTTGGAGCTCTGTAGCTCAAGATAAAAATAATTTAGTAATTATGACACGGATGGACAGCTTGCATATTCACATAAATAAATAGTGAAAATTATAGATAATGTTACTTACAAGTGTGTTGTTTATACTAAGGATGTGGATGGAGAGGGGGAGGAGGAAAAATAATATATGAATGACTTGTGTATAAATTGATTACATGCTCGATTATAATTGATATAATGTTTTATTTGGAATATTTATTATGAAATTATGATTATCGTTATAATATAAAAATTGAACTTGTAAGTTTATATGGCTAAATTTTTAGTGATCATTTGTTAATTTTATGAACTTCACCATGTGTTATTTCATATGTATTAATGATAAAATCGTGCATAATGTAAAAGCATGAAAATTGAATAAATGATCGAATTAAGCACTTCAGTTCAGTGACAAGACGAATTGACGGAAAAGACCATGGTTGAACCATGACAACAAGTGATAAGTGATAGCTTCGGCTACACTTATCTGATCAAGGACAAGTGAAAGTGAAAAGTGGTAGCTCTAGCTACCTGATCAGTGAAAAGTGGTAGTTTCGGCTACCTGATCAGTGAAAAGTGGTAGTTTCGGCTACCTGATCAGTGAAAAGTGGTAGCTCTAGCTACCTGATCAGTGAAAAGTGGTAGTTTCAGCTACTTGATCAGTGAAAAGTGGTAGCTCTAGCTACCTGATCAGTGAAAAGTGGTAGTTTCGGCTACCTGATCAGTGAAAAGTGGTAGCTCCGGCTACTTGATCAGTGAAAAGTGGTAGTTTCGGCTACCTGATCAGTGAAAAGTGGTAGTTTCGGCTACCTGATCAGTGAATAGAGGTAGCTTCGGCTACAAGTGACAAGTGATTTCCGTGTAAGACCATATCTAGGATATGGCATCGGTGTGATACGTGTTTAAGATATAAGACCATAGCTGGGCTATGGCATTCTAGTGAAAAGTGATGAATTGACGGATAAGTTCATGGTTTCACCATGACATAATGATAGTGAAGATGTAAGACCATGGCTGAGCTATGGCATTCTAGTAAAAAGATCATAGCTATGTTATGGCATCAGTGATTATCAGTGAAATTCAATGCATACCGGTGCACAACAATTTCGTAAGACGTTCACTAATTTGACGAAGTTGGTAAGTGTTATATAGAATTATGTGATATAAGGAAATATGATTTGATGATACATGAATATAAAACTTGGTTGATGAATGAGTTCATTTGTGATTATATATTTGTACACCCTTGAGTGTATTATCCGTATGAAATGGTAATCTGAATGAGTTAATGGGAAGAGTTCTAATATGACATAATCTGAATTCGAAATGAAATATTATGAAAACGTACTTGGAATGCGTTGGTATGTCTTATGTATGTTATTTGAGTTCATAATATGGAAAGTAAATGTATGTGAAAATATGAGGTGATGATATCTGTACATGGAATTTATTCGTGGATACGTACATCCTAATGGATTTTAGAGAACATTGAAATTGGGCTCAATAAGTGATTTGTCAATTTAAATTGTGACTGGCAGGAAGAGTTAGTGAATTGCATGATTATGAATTGTTACATGTATTTGTCAAAAATACGAGGAAATGATGGTAATTGATACACGGAAATATGAGACTATAATATATAAAAACATAGAATGTGTTTGATAAATGTGTTCATTCATAATTATAGAATTTTTGCATCTCAAGTGCACTATATGTGTAAAGATGATGTTTCAAATGATTTGATAAGTAAAACTCAAATATGAAGTAGTTTGAAACCAAGACAAATTGTTATAAAAATGTATATGAAATACAGAGGTGCGATTGTTATATGTTATATGAATACATAGTATGAAAAAGTATAAGTACAAGAGAAATTTAATGAGAATTGAGCCCATATACGTTTCTTGTTATTTATAGGAACTGTACGACTAACGAATCGTATTAAGTATAAGGCTCAGTTGAATATCTTAAATTGGTTTTTGTATGTATTAAACGTGGGTAAAAAAATAAGGATCAAATGAGTGAGAAATATGGCTTGGAAAATAGCCTAATTTGTGAAAATTAAATTTACCACACGGCCTAGCAACACGGGTGTGTACTAAGGCTGTGTGACCCAAGTTCCTTCAAAGATGCAAGTCAGAGAGTTATACGCCCTAGAGGCACGGCCATGTGAGCCACACGGGCGTGGGACCCTTGTAAATGAGATAAACTTAAGGATTTTATAAAAAAAAAATTATTATACGATTCTAATTTAGTCCCGACCCAATCCCAATGCATGATTTGGACTTCAAGGGTCCGTTAAAGGAACTTTTATAATCAATTTTGATATTTGAGCGATAAATGGTTTAAATAATCTGTAAGTGTTCTGTACTATTCGGTAATGTCTCGTACCCTGTTCCGGCATCGAACACGGGTAAGGGGTGTTACATTTAGTGGTATCAGAGCTATGGTTTAGTCGATTCTCGGACTAACATAGCGTGTGCAAGAGTCTAGCTATACATGCCGTATGGAAACTGTGGTAGTGTGGTATCTCCCGGCTCTAACGAAATTGTTTTGTTGAGACAGAAATGACTTCCAACCGAGCTATTGTCGATAATGCTAAAAATGATATTGAGATGATTGAAATGTGCTTACGATGTATTGAAATATGGAAAAGTATGAATAGAAGTTCATGATATGCATGTGTTAATGTGCTTAATGAGATAACCATAAGTTGGGAAATGTGGAAAAGTGAAATGAAACGGAAGTCTATGTTGTGATAAGCTCAGTCATGTATATTGGTATTCATATGATGTTATGTGCCTAACATGCTTGATTAAGTGAGTGTTATGTGTAAATTTACTCAAAATTCATAGAATGTATGTTTAAGTACACTTGTTTAAACAAGATAATCAACAAGTTCGTGTAACATGACTAAGTATGAAAATTTGCTTAGAGTGAATTATGTGATTATGATAATATTACGTTGATGATGAATGCTGAGTCATATGTGTGTTTTTATGAGAGTCAAGTTAGAGGCTTTACGACCCCACCCCCTTATCAGTGTTGCTTTATGATGAAAGTTCGCGAGAATTATGTTGAATAAGTTCATAAGTGGGAAACTAAAGAGTTCAGTGGTGAAATAATTGGTAATGCAAAAAGAGTTAAGTATAATGTGACAAATGAACTCAGTTTTAGAAGAAATATCATATTATTTTAATGATTACACAGATTATGCAATGTCACAGATAAAGAAAAAGTTAGTCTCGACTATTTGACTCAATTGAGTATGAAGTCTAAAGTATGTGTTTGTTGAGATTCTTCCCGAATTGGTTTTCATTGGTGAATGGAATGATGCGGAGTACATGATGACAGAATTAGTTAGAGAAATAATAATTGAGTAGTGAAGATGTCTGTGTGTGATAATTATAGATGAGAGTAATATGATAATCTTTCTGGGTATTCTATATATATATATTCTTTTATCTTGAGAGATATGTGTGTGATTATTTAGCTCTGATAGAGTTCTTATGTTATGATTATGCCTTTGGTTTGACCATAGAAACGTGGTGATTCTTGTATCTGGATTTCTCTAATTTTAGTGTAAGGAATTGACGTCGGAAAAGATATAAGTAGTGAAAAATATTTGAACCTTTCCACTAAAGGAATTTTCGAGGACGAAAATTCTTAAAGAGGGGGAGAGTTGTAATAGCCCAAATTTCAGTGATATTAGAAATAGTGGTTTGACACCACCAAATCTGACAAATAAACTTGTAGATTATATTATTTAATATTTACGAGCTAAATGTAGCTTTTAAAAGAATTTTTGAAATAGTAAATTGTGTTTTATAAAGATTTATTTTGTTAAGAAATCGAGAAAAAAAGGTATCGAGATCTCGGTGTTATAAACCGAGTCATAAATATTTTTTTGAATATCTACGGAATGTCAATAAGGTAGTATAAAAATTTCGTTAGAAAATTTTGACGTTTGGATGGTTAATTAAAAAAAAAAACTAAATTGAAAAAGGTATAAAAGTTGCTAGAAGGATTAAATAGCTTAATTGTTAAATGAGGAAGGACCTAAAGTGCAAATAATCCCAAAGGAGATATTTTGGGCGGCAATAGCTGAGAAAAATCCGGAAATGAGTGAAATAAGGGCAAAATTGGAAAATTGCCAAAATTGGTTAAATAAAAATGGGACCAAATTGGGATATCTAGATTTCTCTTCATTTTCTCTTCATTTTCTTCAGCTGAAAACAGCCATGGGAGAGAGTTTCAAGCTGATTTTCATACTCAAGCTTCATGTAAGTTTAATTCTTACTTTCTCCTTAAAATTTCTATGCTTTTAGACTTTTACAATTGGGTCCAACTTACTATGTCATTAGTTTTTGATTCTATGGCTAATTTTTAAAGTTGATGTGGATTAGTGCTGGAAGAATATGATGAATAAATATTTAATTGAAGCTTTAATTTTGTCATATAATGATTTTATTAAGTAAAATTAATGGAAATTGATTTTAGGACCTAATTGTGAAAGAGTTGAAATTAAGGCCTAGTGTTAAAATTCTGATTTTCAAAGGTTATGAAGTAGTTTAAAATGATAGAGAAAAGTATTAAATGAGAAAATTAACTCAATTGAGGGGTTAACTCAGCAAGGACTGAATTGTATGAATTGTGTAATTAGGGACAAAATAGAAATTAACATGTTACACTAAAGCAGTTTTGGACAGCAGCAGTTGTCTAACTTTGAAAAATCACCAAAAATTGTAGAAATTGAATTAGAAGTTGAGTAAGATATAGAATTAAAGCTTATTGAGTCTATTTTCATATAAAAGAAACAAAACAAGTAAAGCAAGTCTACATATTGAGATATTTAAATTTTTGTAAGACTGGTTTAGAACAACTTCGTGATCCCCTGATCTTACTTTATAAATTCACTAAAAATTGTACAAAAATAATTATGAGTTATAATTTATATTTCTGTATTCCTTAGTGAACCTATTTTCATTAGAAATAATTGGAAACACTATATGAAAATTGTACTATGAGATAATTGATTTTTAGTGAAGAGAGGTCAGAGCAGTTGGACTGTGTAACAGGGGAGAACTTAACTAATAAACTGTACTAATTGGACACACCAAAAATTCTGTAAAACTTATGGTAAGAAGATATGTGAGTCTAGTTTCAAATAAAATTAACGAATCTTAATTTGGAGCTCTGTAGCTCAAGATAAAAATAATTTAGTAATTATGACACGGATGGACAACTTGAATATTCACATAAATAAATAGTGAAAATTATAGATAATGTTACTTACAAGTGTGTTGTTTATACTAAGGATGTGGATGGAGAGGAGGAGGAGGAAAAATAATATATGAATGACTTGTGTATAAATTGACTACATGCTCTATTATAATTGATATAATGTTTTATTTGAAATATTTATTATGAAATTATGATTATCGTTATAATATAAAAATTGAACTTGTAAGTTTATATGGCTAAATTTTTAGTGATCATTTGTTAATTTTATGAACTTCATCATGTGTTATTTCATATGTATTGATGATAAAATCGTGCATAATGTAAAAGCATGAAAATTGAATAAATGATCGAATTAAGCACTTCAGTTCAGTGACAAAACGAATTGAGGGAAAAGACCATGGTTGAACCATGATAACAAGTGATAAGTGATAGCTTCGGCTACACTTATCTGATCAAGGACAAGTGAAAGTGAAAAGTGGTAGCTCTAGCTACCTGATCAGTGAAAAGTGGTAGCTTCGGCTACCTGATCAGTGAAAAGTGATAGTTTCGACTACCTGATCAGTGAAAAGTGGTAGCTCTAGCTACCTGATCAGTGAAAAGTGGTAGTTTCGGCTACCTGATCAGTGAAAAGTGGTAGCTCTAGCTACCTGATCAGTGAAAAGTGGTAGTTTCGGCTACCTGACCAGTGAAAAGTGGTAGCTCCGGCTACCTGATCAGTGAAAAGTGGTAGTTTCGGCTACCTGATCAGTGAAAAGTGGTAGTTTCGGCTACCTGATCAGTGAATAGAGGTAGCTTCGGCTACAAGTGACAAGTGATTTCCGTGTAAGACCATATCTGGGATATGGCATCGGTGTGATACGTGTTTAAGATATAAGACCATAGCTGGGCTATGGCATTCTAGTGAAAAGTGATGAATTGACGGATAAGTTCATGGTTTCACCATGACATAATGATAGTGAAGATGTAAGACCATGGCTGAGCTATGGCATTCTAGTAAAAAGATCATAGCTATGTTATGGCATCAGTGATTATCAGTGAAATTCAATGCATACCGGTGCACAACAATTTCGTAAGACGTTCACTAATTTGACGAAGTTGGTAAGTGTTATATAGAATTATGTGATATAAGGAAATATGAGTTGATGATACATGAACATAGAACTTGGTTGATGAATGAGTTCATTTGTGATTATATATTTGTACACCCTTGAGTGTATTATCCGTATGAAATGGTATCTGAATGAGTTAATGGGAAGAGTTCTAATATGACATAATCTGAATTCGAAATGAAATATTATGAAAACGTACTTGGAATGCGTTGGTATGTCTTATGTATGTTATTTGAGTTCATAATATGGAAAGTAAATGTATGTGAAAATATGAGGTGATGATATCTGTACATGGAATTTATTGGTGGATACGTACATCCTAATGGATTTTAGAGAACATTGAAATTGGGCTCAATAAGTGATTTGTCAATTTAAATTGTGACTGGCAGGAAGAGTTAGTGAATTGCATGATTATGAATTGTTACATGTATTTGTCAAAAATACGAGGAAATGATGGTAATTGATACACGGAAATATGAGACTATAATATATAAAAACATAGAATGTGTTTGATAAATGTGTTCATTCATAATTATAGAATTTTTGCATCTTAAGTGCACTATGTGTGTAAAGATGATGTTTCAAATGATTTGATAAGTAAAACTCAAATATGAAGTAGTTTGAAACCAAGACAAATTGTTATAAAAATGTATATGAAATACAGAGGTGCGATTGTTATATGTTATATGAATACATAGTATGAAAAAGTATAAGTACAAGAGAAATTTAATGAGAATTGAGCCCATATACGTTTCTTGTTATTTATAGGAACTGTACGACTAACGAATCGTATTAAGTATAAGGCTCAGTTGAATATCTTAAATTGGTTTTTGTATGTATTAAACGTGGGTAAAAAAATAAGGATCAAATGAGTGAGAAATATGGCTTGGAAAATAGCCTAATTTGTGAAAATTAAATTTACCACACGGCCTAGCAACACGGGTGTGTATTAAGGCTGTGTGACCCAAGTTCCTTCAAAGATGCAAGTCAGAGAGTTATACGCCCTAGAGGCACGGCCATGTGAGACACACGGGCGTGGGACCCTTGTAAATGAGATAAACTTAAGGATTTTATAAAAAAAATTATTATACGATTCTAATTTAGTCCCGACCCAATCCCAATGCATGATTTGGACTTCAAGGGTCCGTTAAAGGAACTTTTATAATCAATTTTGATATTTGAGCGATAAATGGTTTAAATAATCTGTAAGTGTTCTGTACTTTTCGGTAATGCCTCGTACCCTGTTCCGGCATCGAACACGGGTAAGGGGTGTTACACCCCTGGTGTTATTGCGAACGCAATCGGAAGGATTCTCCCACAGCCGTCTTGTGCCACAGCTAGCAATAGCCGATGCGTATATCTACCATACATGAAGGTACCGTTAATTTGTACCAATGGCTTGCTGTATGTAAAAGCATCTCGGCATTGCTTAAATGTCCAGAACAGGCGCTTGAACACTGCGCATCCACGGAGCAAACGATCGTTGTAGTACGCCGGTTCCGTTTCAAGGTCCGTTGTGCTGCCTGGGACATACGTCTCCAACACCTGACACCACTGCCACACTTCATTATATGAAGCGTCCCATCGACCGTGCAACTTTTCCAACGCCTTCTGCTTGGCTATCCAAGCCTTTCTGTAAGAGGGCGTGTACCCCATTTGGCTACGAATATTGCCAATTAAGGCCGGCACTGTAGTTTTGGGATCGGCCTTCACCATCGGGATTATTAAATCAGCCAACATGTCTGAATCCATCCTCGGATGATCTTGTGTTACACCTGTCAACGAAGTACGTTAAATAATGCAACATTACATAATATTAGTGTTATTCGAAATCATTGAACACGTAGTGGTACTGTACCGGCAAGACATGTATGCGGACCTTTGTACTTTTTCACCTCCCACAACCCTGTCCTTTTCCTCAACGACGCCATGATTTTCCATGAACATGTGCCGTCTTGCACTGCACACTTCGCCTCGTACCTATCGAGGTTTGATCTAACCATAGTGTAGTTAACCCCGTTCCTGATGCTGTATTGTTTCAATGCACCAAGAAAAGTATTCTTGTTGGAAAACTGGTTACCAACTTCTAATTCGTCCGAATCCAACGAAAAATTTGTACGGTCACGCCTCCGGTGTGGTAGTTCAGGAAACTCTAATGCATCATCTTGAGATAGATCGACATTATGCATCTACGCTGGAGGTGAGTATGCCCTGAATAGCTGATCTTCTTCTTCTTCGTCTGAACCGCCCTCAACGTCTTCAGGTACAATTGGAACGCGCTCCGGTTCAGAAAATAATCCAACTTCTGCACCGTCGGGCCCTGGCTCCCGAGGTGGATCCACATCGGATTCATCGTCCGACCCTCCATAACCTGCAACAAACGAGGGCCCCTCGCCGGTGGATGTCGTCGGGAGTACATCATCCCTCCTTAAACATCTTTCGTACAGATTCCAATCGTATGTGGATTGCCAACCACTAGAAGTTGACGACGTCCCCCAATACGTATTTCTATCATCGGACGTCGACTGACGGATATGCATGTCCCATCCACCAACCGAGTGTCGTGCAGGGGTTATGTTTTCCATACTACGATCGCACACGGGCACTTCTGTGTTTTGCCTCCCACTTACAGAGTGTCGACTTGGGGTCGTGTATTCCCCTCGAACGATACTAGATGTTGAGGTCGCAGCCAGATCACTTGGAGATGAAAATTATACATATACCTCGATATAGGGTGAACCACTGGCAAGATGAGTCTCCACCATTGCCTCAAGGCTTCGAGGACCTTTGATGTCGAATGAGTCATATCTCACCGGATCAACCGAAGCGCAAAATCTATACTTAATAGACTGAACTTTCATTGGCGTTGTTCCGAATATTTTACGCCTAATTCTTTTGTGAAGTTCTACCAAATCGACGTTCTGATTAAAACTCAATCGCGTTGTGTTTTCCGATAAGAAAACAACACCATTTTCGGTGTCTCGCACTTCACCATCGTAGTAAATAACAGCATTAATACGTTCACTCATTTTCAATTTTTTTTCCTTTTGCTTGAATTTGGTTTCTGCCAACTGAGAATGAAATTTGGCTGATTTATAGCCTAATTTTGCCGGAGAGCACTGTAGCAAAAGTGCGTCCACGTGGGAGCGTTTTCCGCCACTGTTTGTTCAGAAACGTCTCCTCAAAATAATTTTGTCGGAGACCACTGTAGCAAAAAAGAGTCCACGTGGGAGCGTTTTCGGTCACGGTTTGTTCTGCAACGTCTCCTCAAAATAATTTTGCCGGAGGCCACTGTAGCAAAAGCGCGTCCACGTGGAAGCGTTTTCGGCCACGGTTTGTTCTGAAACGTCTCCTCAAAATTATTTTGCCGGAGACTACTGCCCAAAACTTATTTCAATTTTCACATTGCAAGTGGACGGAAAAAATCCCCAAAAACGCGTCCTCGGGGGAGCGCTTTTGGCCACGTCATCGAAATCGCGCTCTCGTGGGAGCGTTTTCGCTGACGTGGCCAAAAGCGCTCCCCCGGGAACGCACTTTAGGCCGTTCTCCCCCAAAAACGCGCTGACGTGGACGCGTTTTTGGGGAAAATTGCACTTTCCGGTCAATTTTCCTAAACCCTGTACTTTCCGGTTAATTTTTTTTTTTTATTATTGAGATATTTACCCCATTATTCGAGCTGTCTTTTGGACCATTTTGTTTTTTTTTTAATATTTATTTATGAGATTAAATATTTTTATGTTAAAAACAAATATAATACGTATATTAATGGAAATTTTCATAAATGAATTTTTTTTTATATTCTTTTACAAGTTAAAAAGTAAAAAAGAATATAAATAATATTCTCCCATATTTAAGAAGTTTTATGAGTTTTATGAGTTGAGTATTTACAAAATATTTTTCCTTTTGTAAAATAATTAATATAATTATGGGGATTTTTTTGTCATTTTAAATTAAATCCAGAAAAATATGCTTGATGTGATTCAAACCCAAAATACCATAATTTTTAATGTTTTACCATTTTAATTAAAACATCTAGTTCTTAAATTATTTTTATAAATATATCTATTACATAATTTTTTTCACTCACATCACCAGTGTGCTATAATATAGTAATTAATAATATTATTGTTGTTTGCATGTTTATTTTATTTATACAAGATTTGTTTCGAATAATGATTAATATTCTCATCTCGCACTTAGATAGTACGAGTTTAAACCTTGTCATTCTTTCCCCTCCTCTTTCCCTAACATTCTATCAAATAAAAAAATATTTTATTATTGTTAATTATGGATAGACTTTTAATTATTCGTGAGCATATTCAATTATATATTTACGAACATGTTTGCAAAATGTTTGTTTAATATTTATATATAAATACATGCAACTTAAATAAGCAAACACATAGATAATTTTATTTGAATTTTAATACAAAATTTGAAATTATTAATGAACACAAATTAAACACAAAACAAGATTAAAAATAAATAAAATGAATAGAAATTCATTTCTTTCAAACTTCATTCATTTAGAATCCTAATTATTTGATAATCTATATTTAAAAAATTAATTAAATTTGATGTTATGAATCAAATAAATATTAATTCAATCAATGAGATTAAAAAAACAAAATTTAAAAAATAGTGTATAATATATGGACATTTATATATTTTATCATCTTAGAATTAAAAAAAAAATTCATTTAAGTCATTGAGCTATTAAAATTATTGTTATATAATTTTCTCTATTCGTATTGTCTACACCAATTAAAAGCACAACTTTACGAATATACAAACTAACATCCAAACAGTTCTCTTCTTTGTTTTTTACATCAACCTTCAGCTCTCTTCTTCTATATGTCTATCATTAATTCCACTGTAGTTTCTTGGCATCCAAACAAAACACAAAACAGTGTTCAAAGAAATACTATTTTCCTAAGAGTCAGAAAATTTTGTTGGATTATTTAAGATAAAAAAGGCTTTAGGGGGACAACAACAGCCTCTTCAGAAACAGGATTCTCAACCTGACAAAGAATATGTT
Organism: Gossypium australe; assembly: GCA_005393395.2. NCBI lineage: Eukaryota > Viridiplantae > Streptophyta > Magnoliopsida > Malvales > Malvaceae > Gossypium > Gossypium australe. The sequence goes on along the minus strand of CM016624.1, from coordinate 127,853,262 downwards.
ATGAATCCTATCCCTCAGGCCACGTTTGGTTGGAAGGAATGGAATAGCCATTCCCTCCTTATCCTTAAATGAACAGTTAAGCCATAGTTTGCTCCACCGTTTTCTTCATTCGGCGAATGGCTATTCCTCTCCTATTCATCTGATTTACGGAATCATCATTCGATGAAGGGGGCTAAGAATAGCCTATTTAACAACGGACGTAATAGCAAAATTTCCCCCAGATAATTTTACCCTGTATTTGTTCACCCATCGTTCGTCAATTTCGTCTTTTATGTTCACCCATCGTTCGTCAATTTCGTCGTTGTTGTAAAAGTGGTGCCTTCGTTGATTCTGTCATTGAGAACCATCGATTCATCTCCGACTTGTTCCCAGCCTCCGCAAAGTTGCCTCCTTTCCCTTGTGAGAACCTCTGTAAATTCCCCTTTTTTCTTCCTCTTCTTGCTTTATAATTTCAACTATGTTTGTATTATTGGTTTTGTTTTTCCTCTTTTCTTTCAATTTTTTTTTTCAATTATTATTATAAGAATCATCCAGAAGAATATTGAGAAATCTAGTTCACATGAAGTAATTATTTTCCATAATTTTCTTGAATTTTGAAGAAAAATGAAATTTTTGTAACGTTCCTCTTAAAATCTTTCAAAGTGGCATTATGGGTTACATTTTCATTGTCCCGAATCTTATTTTTCTTGAAGTTCTTCGTTCATTTATAATGTTGTTTGAATCTGTGTTTATGGGGATGAGCAGAGCATTTGGACCAATTTGAATGTGATGGGTTTATAGTGGATGATGAAGAGGAGGAGGAAGACGAAAATGATCAAGTTTTGAAAAGCAAGAAGACGAAAAAGAAAAAGAGGAAAAGGTAAACTTTATATCCCAATGTGTTATGTTGATTGATTTTAACATTATGACTATCTTTGCCATTTATGAAGTGCTACTAGCTTTTAATTCTCTAGGAGATCAGTGAAGGATCTTGTCCTGTATGATGATGATAGTGAATTGGTTCAAGAATACAGAATTTCAGGCATTTGTCAATTTCCAAAGGTAAACATCGAACTTGATCGATACACTCAATTTTATTTGTTGCTTTCATTTGTATTACTAATCATTATAAGATAGTTCTAGCATTCTTAAGAAAAGTTCCTATGTTTGACATTTGATATGAGCTGCCGAGGTTACAATATCCATGATTTTCCCTAATGGCTTTGTTGGATGAAAATTTACTTAGGAAATTGAAATGTTTAAGCGGCTTAAAAAGGCTGGAAAATGTACTAAGGTGGTTGAGCAATCTGGTTCTTCTGATGCTGAGGGTAATTTCCTACTCTGATTTGAGTAATCTTTCTCTTGTTTTACTGAATGATGTTGGAAAAAATTTTACTTGCTGCTTGCCTCTGATTGTCACTAATTGCTCAAATGTTTTTACTTGCCTATGCATTGCCTACCAAGAAAAAAATAAGGAATAAAGCTTTATTAATGCAATTAGATATTGTAGGCCCGCTATTTAATGATATATCCGGAGAAGAGGAAGCTTCATTCTGTGGACAAAACTATGAGATGATTGATTTTATTGTGGGTGAGGAAAAATCTTATGGAGAGGGATCATCTCTAAGGTACATATTACCCATCATAAAGTCACTTTTTATGAAGATTTTGACAAACATTAAATACTTTGAATATTGGTTGAGTGTTAAACATTTTACCTTATATTATCTATTTGTTAATGATAACTATCTTTGTAAGTAGTTGAAGATAAACAAAAAGAAGATGGAGCAAGTCGTAACCATTTGTTCATCTGCCTTAGACAACAAGGTTCCTATTACTGATAATGCCAATCAGACCCTGAATCATCAGAAGCAAGTTCAAGCTTCAAAAGTGAACCTGGATAATTCTAGTGAGTTTGAGCCCTTTTTTCTAGCCAACAAGTATACAACAAAGAGGGATGACCTTATCAGGCAGATTGACATCCCAGAGAGGATGCATGTATATTTTGTTGCATTCAATCCCTCAAGGTACCAGACTTGTATTAATTTCTTTATTTCTTTTCCTTAGATGATTGAAGAAATCGCGGGGCCACCTCCACTTGATAAAAGGAGCATAGAAGAGGAGACTATTTAGATGCATAATCAACTTGTAATGAATTCATATATATTGTTCTGCAATAAAAGAACTGAAGAAAGATCTGTAGAGGTATCTGTTCTACTGAACAAAATTAAGAAGGAAGATATTATGAGGTTCCTGGAATTGCATCATGTGGAGAAGTTTGATGTAAGTATACTAAAACTTTTGTTCAAAGCTTGAAATTAAAATGCAAACTTACATGCATGTTTTCTCTCTATGCTAGGTTCCATTTATTGCCATGTATCGGAAGGAGAAATGTCTGAGTTGCTGGATGATTTTGAGCAAAATGAGGCTGAGAATGAAAATAATGATGATGTTGGACAAGCAGGGCAATTGAAGTGGCATAAGGTAAGTTTTTTATTAAATTTTTGCTTATATGCCAAAAGTCGAGAGTGGCTCAGATGCCTTAATCAATGGTCGAGCCATAATAATGGTCTCTATACTGTGATGGTATACTGAAAGTGTAACTTCCAAAACAAGTTCTATTTACTGCATTATTTTCAAGTACTTTAGATTATAAAAGAATTAGACAAAATGTGGTTGCTCCTTTAGAAGCGTAAGAGTGTGCTTTAGATGCACCAAAGGAAAATTTACGATGAGGAATGTCTGAAGATTGATAACAGTGAAAAGTATACTTTGAATAAGCAGTTATTCGAATCAATATCAAAGTCTCTCAATGAAGTTGAAACGAAGGAAGAGATTGATGACGTGGATGCAAAGTATACTTTGAATAAGCTGTTATTTGGGTTCAACATAATATGCACCATCTACGATTTATGTTATTTGGATTCATTCGATTGTAAGTGTTGAGTAGGGTATGTATGATGTATCTAGTGTAGGTCTATTCAATATTTTTGAGATTTTTATATACAAAATTCTTAAAAGATTAATGTTTAAATGCTAATAATACTATAGGCTATTGCTCAAAAAAATGAATTTGACAAAATGGAAAAAGAAATGGTAGCTCCGTAGTAGAACCACTAGTCTATCTCTCTGGCATGTAATAATTTTGAGAAAGAAAATATTGGTATAGTTATTGTTTTATTTTTGTATTCACATGTATGTATCGATCCAAAGTTTTTAATATTATTCTATACTAAGATTTTTTAATAATCTTTTTACTTTTTCTATTTTTTAATGAATTTCGGATAATTTTATTGAAATTTAATTTTGTAAGTTTTATAATTGATTGGATTTAATATATTCATCATATAGATATTATGCAAAGGTATTCCTTCGAATAAATTCAATTTATATCGTAATAATAAAGTCATGAATACTTGACTCTCCTAAAATGGTAAATTTTTTATAAAAACCTTTTAAATTTTATCAAATCATAAATTAATATAATGAAAAAATTATAATTTGATCTCTTATAAATTAATTATTCATTTTTAACCCTTAAAATAATTTTTTAACTTCTCCCCTACTCTTAGCACATTAAATTGTAATGCAGTTTAAAAATAATAAAGTAGATTATATATTATTTTAATAATATTATATATTATGATTTTTTAATTCATATAATAATTATATTAAGAATGTTATTAAATTGTATATTATTTTATTAAATTATATTTAATAATAATTATGTTAAAATATGATTAAATTATTTATTATTATTTTTAATAAAAATATATTTAACAATAATTATCTACTTAAAAAATTCTGGTAATAGTACTTTGGTCATTTAAGCTTTTTTCCTTATACTATTACAACATTTATTCTATTCAACCAAACAAAAGAATGCTATTACAGCTCTATTCCATTCCATTCAGCCAAACAATTGAATTATTGATTACACATTTATTCCATTACAGCTCTATTCAATTACAGTCCTATTCCATTACAATGAACTAAACGTACCCTCAGTTCAGGAGCCCTCATTACAAGCCTTCTAACAAGCTTCAAGTACTTTATTTTTTCCTGTCAAAAAAAAAAGAATTGGGACTTGAATTATTAAATTCCAGAAATTTTTAGGGTCCAAATGAAATTTGATTATTGTATTAATTTTTAATTTTATACTTTTTATAGAGATGGAATTCAAAATTTACCAGGGGATCTTTGTGTTAAGTTTTAGGAGGCTTAAATAAAAATTTCAAAAAAATTCAAGAGTTTAATTAAAAATTTTCAAACTTTTAAAGGGCTTAACAAGAATTTTCTTTTTTAATTTTGAGGGATTTAATAAGAAGTTTTAAAAGTTTTGAAAGGCCTAATCATGTGAAATTAAAAAATTTTAAAACCTATTTAAAGTTTTCATGAAGGGCCTAACAACACTTCTTCAAAATTTAGAGGCCGAAACACCCTTGGCTCCCATAAAGACCAGCGAATCTTTATTCAATCGTATCACTGATATGACAATTATTTTTATATTTATTAAATAACTATAACTATATATTTACACATTTATAAGAAAATTACTTAACCGCAAATACTTTTTTTGGATGTAATTATTTTTATATTTATTAACTAATTATATATTTTTATGTTTATATAAGAAATAAAATTAATTTTCTCGTTTATATATATTTAATTAATTAATTTATTTATTATAAATAATAATAATATCATTTTTATATTTTATAGTATTTTTTTACAATAGTGTCAAATATTAAAAAATCTTATTATAATTGTTAATTAAGTTTTAACTCAAGTTGACATTGTAAGAAAATATAAGTTTAAATATATTTAAGCGGGTTATTCTTTTATCGAAATCTTTTATAGTAATTTGCACTTAGTTTATTATTTTTTAAACTAAATTAAAAGAAAATAGAACCTAAATAGAAAACTATTACTCAACGGCTACACCTGTTTCCCGTTCACTTCCTTCATTTAAATCTTACACGTACTTTCTCATAGCATGTTTATTTTCTATTCCAATTTAATTGTAGTAGCAACACAGTTTATATTTCTCAATTTGAGGGTTTTTCTGGGATAGGCCGATGGTGATTCTGGGATAGGCCGATCAGTTTGCCATTTATAGGGTGCAATCGTGGCCTTCACATATGTGAAGGCTCAAGAGGATAATGATGCAAAGGACACCCTAGAGATGCTGAAAAAGGATAAGACCTCAGATGCCAAGGATCCCATGGCTGTACCTGCGGATTTGGGGTCTAATAAGAACTGCAAACAGCTTGTCGACAACATCGTGAAAGTGTACAGTCGGATAGATATTCTGGTTAACAATGCGGCTGAACAGTACGAGAGCAGTGTGGAGGTGATTGATGAGCTATGAAGCATGGACACGGACACGTAATACGGGTACGACACGATACGGATACGGCGACACGGTAATTTTTAAAAAATGAGGACACGGGTACGGTAGGATACGGCAATAAAAAATATTTTTATTATTTATATATATTTATGTTAAAATACTCAATGTAAATTAAAATTAATTTTTTAATTATTTTAAATCTAATTTATATGGGTCTCACATATTTTTATTATATTTACTTTAGCTATTTTTATATTACTATAATTTGTTTTTAGTTTCTTACCCATTATAAATTTATAACTATATAATACAATACATTAACTGTTTTTCTTTCTTTTTTACACAGCATTAATTTTTTTCTTTCTTTCTTGCACAGCAACTTTTTTCAGTAACTATTTTTTTTATGCAACCCCTTTATTTTTTTCCCATTTACCCCTTTTTTTCCCTTCTCATTTACCATCCTTACCTTTGTTCTACATTTCATTCTCTGCAAAAAAAAAAAAAAAAAAAAAAAAAAACCAGCATCATTTGCAGACTCTGGGAGTGTCCTTTTTTGACACATTTCAAGGCATGTCCGTGTCGGACACCAGTACGACACTGGTACGAGGGGATTTTCCCCGTGTCAGTGCTTCCTAGTTGATGAGGAAAGGCTTTTAAGGGTGTTTAGGACCAACATCTTGTCTTACTTCTTTATTGAGGAAAGGCTTTTAAGGGTGTTTAGGACCAACATCTTGCCTTACTTCTTTATTACCAAGTGATGTTGCTTGTACCAAGCTTTTACAAAATCAGTAAAATGTGATATGGTGATTGATTATATGTGATGTGATGATTTGTATAGGCATGCTTTGAAGCACATGAAGGAAGGGAGTTCCATTATACATGCAACATCGGTGAATGCATACTTGATTACACAGAAACCAAGGGTGCCATTGTGGCTTTCACTAGAGGCCTTTCACTTTAGCTTGTCAACAAAGGCATTCGAGTTAATGGTGTTGCACCAGGACCGATATAGACTCCGTTGATACCAGCATCCTTTGATAAAGAGAAGACTGCCCATTTTGGAAACGATGTCTCGATGAAGAGAGTTGACCATCCTATTGAAGTTGCACCCTGCTATGTTTTCCTTGCCTGTATTGCTCTTCCTACATAACTGGTCAAGTCCTCCATCTGATGGCAGCGTCATAGTGAATGCTTGATATGCAAGTTAGAGATGAAACGTACGCTTAGAACGATGAATGTTGGGGTTGTTTTGTTTGTGTAGAAAAACACTTTTTAGTCCTAGGGACCTCTAAGAAATAATAAGGGAAGAAACCAGGACCCTTATCAAATAAGATCAAATCTTTATACAATTATACCTAGTGATTTGCCTTCAATTTTCACTATGCATTAGTAAGTCTGTAGCAAAAGTTTTTGAGTACATACTGGATACAAGGCCTTTCCATAAAGATTTGACTACGAAGCTGCCTCAATAGGATGCAGCATTGTAAAGCCAAAGCTGCTAATGCAAAAAAACATAGGTCACGATCATTGCAAGTGAGTTTTTCAGAGGAAAGGAACCATTGATGCATAATGGAAACAGAAAGGTAACAAAAACAAATGCAAATTTGCATAGTTTTGTTTTTCTCAAACTCGTATAATAACGCATTTAACATACACAATCTTCTTATAGTGCCTTGCGAGAAAAGAAAACTTACATGTAGGTCTTTAACATGAGGCCAAAAGATTACAGTGAACTCAAATTCAAAACAATAGACTAATGTTACATAGGAGAATGGAAGCAGCTACAGCAGTGTTGTTTTCTGCAGCAGTTGTTTGCTCCATTCTGGATATATAGCATAGTACAGAAAACAGATATAAACAGAAGTAGCTATAACACAGTCTTCATGTTGTTATTCGGAGGAAGATCTAACTGCGATTTTCATATATGGGGAAGGGAATCAGGAATATCCATCAAAAGAAATTTGGACTCCTTTTGTAACAGCCTGGTTTAGACCCTGGTCGGAAGTGGTTTTGGGACCACAAATCCGAGGTCGTAAAAATATTTTAATGATATTTTCTGTGTGAATAGTATGTGATATAGCCTGTGTGAAAATTTTGTGTGATAATTTTATCGATTGTGTGTTGATTTATGAAAAAAGACTAAATTGCATAAAGTGTAAAATGCTGTGTGCTAATTGATAAGTACTTAAAAGTTGTTGTCTTTATAATTTGGAGGCTTTATAATGCAATTAGCCCACTATGTAAGTTAGTGGAAGATGATAGCATGGTTTTGGTGTTATTATTAATTTTCATTAAGGGCAAAAGGGTAAAAAGCCTATTAAGCTATTATTAATTGAAACAAAATCAAATTGCAGTTCATCTTTTATCTACCCTTGACGAAATTTGCTAAAGAAAAAGAAAGGAGAAGAGTTTTAGGGTTCGGCTAATTGTGTCTTTGATTAAGGTATGTTTCAAGCTCGGTTTTTGATAATTTCTACGTTTTCGTAATCGTTGCTTCGTGCTCTTGCTAACCCATGTCATAATTTTATGAATTGATGATGTTTTTGTGATGTTCCATTGATGAGTATGTGAGCTTTGTGATGAGTGTTGGTGTTAAATGAAAGATATGTGTTTAATGAACATGTTTTGTTCTTGGAGTTTTGACGAATTTAGCTAATTAGGACTTAATTGAGAAAATAAGAAATTGGAGGACTAAAATGTGAAAAAAATGAAATGTGTGAGCTTGTATGGGTATAGTGAGTATTCGGCTAAGCATGGGTGCAAGCTAATTATGGGTATTTGATGATTTTATGAATAAATGACTAAAGTGTCGAAATGTGAAAATGTGAGGGCTATTGTGTAAAATGCCCTAAATATGTGTGTTTGGATTAAAATGAATGATTTGGTAATTTAATGGACTGAATTTGAATGTGTATAGACTAAGAGAGAAGAGATTTGGATCGAGATCGAGGCAAAGATAAAGTGTTCGATTAATCGACCGTATCGATAGTTCGACGTCCGAGGTAAGTTCAGATATAATACATGTTATTAATATATGGTTTAGCATTATGAAATGAATGTGTATATGTGTATGAAATCGAAATGCTATGTGCAAGTTGATGGCACTAAGGGTGCAAAAATTGAAATTGAAACAGAGATGAATAGCACTGTGTGTGCGATGTTATGAAAGCTTCGGCGATTTGACGTGGCACTGTGTGTGCGATATCGAGATAAGTCGGTTGAAAGGTTAGGCACTAAGTGTGCGATGACTAATATGTATCGACTATGTATATGGCACTGAATGTGCGATTAAATTGAAAGAATATCAGAGGATGATCAATTTGTAATATCCAGCATTGAGTAGCTTGGAAATTGAATAACTATGTGTTAGCTAAGGTATGTATTAAGCCTTTGTGGTTGATGAGTTTATAGATAAAGTTATGAATGGATGAATGAATAATTTTAGCTATGGATGATATGGTATGTATAAGAGATAATTGATCTATGTGATGGTTGGTTTAGTTTAATGTTTTATGTTACGAACTTACTAAGCTTTATAAAGCTTACTGTGTGATTTGTTTCTCTGCTTTGCAGTGTCAGTAAAGCTAGCTCGGATCTGGGAATCGTCAGCATCTCAATCATACTATCGGCATTCTATTTTAGAACTTTTGGAAAGATGTACATGGTTGAAATATGACATGTATAGACTAGTTGTTTTGACTCATATTTGAGATGTGAAATAGCCATGTGATATGGCTAGCTAAATGTTGGTAATGTGCATAACTGAATATGGTATTTGGTGCATATTTTGATATAGCATGATGGTAATGAATTAGCTTATAAATGGTGAGTTCAATGATAAATTAATGCCCTAGTGATTTAGTGAAGTTATGGATGATTTATACTTAGATTTACATGTAATTTGGTTGTATAAATTGGCATGCTTAGAAATGAGATTATATGTGATGATATGATGATTATTGGACATGAAATTGGTTGCTAAATTGTGTGTATAAAGATGCTCAAATGTGCTTGTAAGATTGACCCATGTGGGTGGCATTTTGGCCTTGCAAATGGCTTATTTTTGCCACACGGTTGTGACACACGGGGCGTGCCTAGTGACCATGGGCGTAAGTTAGTATATGGCCTAAGAGCACAGGGCCATGGCACACGGATGTGCCTGGTAGTCGTGTGGTTTTTGACAGGATCGACCACGGCCAAAGTACACGGGCATACTTGGTGGCCGTGGAGCAAAGGTCTGTTTCGACAACGGGGAGGACACACGGGTGTGTCTAGCAGCCGTGGGAAGCACACGGCCTGCCCCCACGGACGTGTATCCCCTGAAACTTAGAAAAGTTTTAAATTTTCATGAAGTTTCTGTATGTGTTTTGGTTTAGTCCCGACCCCTCTCTAGCATGTGTTTAAGGTCTTATACGCCTTAATAAGGGACTAATTGTTTATGTTTGATGTATTATGATGATGATTGACTTTGTGTTGTAAATAAGTTGTGAAATGATCCTATTGTTCGGTAATGCCTCTTAACCCTAATCCAGCGACGGTTTCGGGTTAGGGGTGTTACACCTTTCCCTCCAATTCTAGCTGTGAAACATTGGAACCCGTATGATTCTATCTCCTTGACTAGTTTATCCACAATTGCTCATGGTAGCTCTAGTTCATGTTGTCACAGGGAATAAGTGAACTCATACGAGATTCAATAAAGTATAAATTAAGGAGTAAAAGATATGATCGAAGTGTAATAATGGTTTACAGAAGTCACCAATAGAAACACAAACGAGCAGTTTCTAATTGAACCATAAATGGCACAGGTATATAAACAAATTAAAGAGAACTAGAACGAGGATACAAGTAGGTAAAAGTGAGCACACAACCTCCACCACCAGCTCCTGTCAACTTAGAAGCTAGCTTATGCTTCATTGCTGTTTGAAGAACAGTTTCAATAGATGCATGGGTAACACCTACAGATAGGAGCAAACCCTGATTCATTTCCATTAACTCTCTTAGCCTTTCTTCATTTGCAGTTACAGATAAATCGGGATGCTTTGATTTCCTTGCTGAAACATTGGCAACCAATGCCTTTGTATCCCTCACAACTTTTGTATTGGTAATCAGCATTCTCAATGGCATATTGGAATGGATACCAGTTACCTCGCTTGTATCTTATCACGTTGTCTGTCCCATGAAAAAGAGAAATTAATCAATCGCGTAGATATTGATAAAAAATAAGCAATGATGCTTTCCAAGTTACATACCAAATGTGCTGTTAAGATTTGGCCTGCAATGCAACATTGAACCAGCTACAGCAGTTGCAGCAGCTCAAAATGCAGACTAGCAAAGGATCGAGAGAAGCTGCTCATTTTGTTGATCTTGTTTCAATGTAACTTAGTTTAGTTTCATTGTAACTTGTTCATGAAGATAGTGGGATTTGTTTATGATATGAACTTGATGTAATAGTTGAAATATCAGCTAGCCTTTTGCTTGTAATTCATGTTGTATTAGTTGATCTTAGTGGGAGTAGTTAAATTATTAGGTAATGGTCACTTTGACTATGCTACTCTTGTATATATGTTTTAACTTTCAATGAAATGAATGATGATAACTTTCAGCCATTATTTTATGTGTTCAGACTCTTCTTTGCATAAGTTTTCTATTTTTCTCTTTTCTTTTTTGCTTTCGTTTTCTCGTGTGATCACATGCAAATTTCATGCAAAGTGTTTGCTAGTTGTTGCATTGTTCCAAAAATTGGTAATCAGAGCTTGCCTTCTTTGAGGACCTTGTTGTTGGTGTTTTTTTTTTTTTGTGAAAACAAAGTTTGGGAAGGAAGAAACCTTTTTTTGTTGGTCTGTTTGTATTGTTGCTGAAACATGAGCTTCACACCACCACCACATATGTTTGCTAGAGAGAACTACCACATTTGGGTAGTTAAGATAAAAACTTACCTCCAAGCACATGATTTGTGGAGTGTAATAGAGAATGATGCTGAGCCACCTCCATTGAGAGCCAATCCCACTATTGCTCAGATTAGACAGCATAGTGAAGAGCGAGCCAAGAAGTACAAAGCCATGGCCTGCCTGCAAAATGGAGTGTCTGATGTGATCTTCACTCAGATTATGGCTTGTGACTCACTTAAGCAAGCTTGGGAAAGGCTGAAAGAGGAGTTTATGGGATCAGAAAAGACAAGGCAGCAACAAGTGATCAACCTTAGAAGAGAATTTGAGAATTTGAAAATGAAATAGTCAGAGACTATAAGCGGTACTCTGATAGATAATGGCTACTATCAACAACATTAGGCTCCTAGGAGAAGATTTCAGTGAGAGTAGGGTTGTTGATAAGGTTATCACCACTCTCCCTGAGAGGTTTGAGTCAAAGATCTCTTCATTGGAGGACTCGAGGGACCTCACAACCATTTCTTTGTCTGAGTTGGTTAACTCATTTTATGCACTCGAGCAGAGAAGGGTAAATAGGCAAGAAAAGCATCCTGAGGGAGCTTTCCAAGCAAAAGCCAGAGAAGGCTCGAGCTCAAGTCAGAGACCAAAGAAGCTTTGGGTTGACAGAAGGGAGAAATCAAGAAGAGATGCAGGGAGAAAGGGGGTTTCCACCTTGCATACACTGCAAGAAGACCAATCACTTGAAGAAGCACTGTTGGAATAGGCCAGATATTCAGTGCAAAAGTTGTAAGCAGTATGGTCACCATGAAAAGGTGTGCAGGAACAAGGATAAGGCACAAGCTCAGCAGCAAGTTCAAGCTAAGACTGCTGAGGACCTTCAAGCTTAGGAGGAGCATGTTTTTACTGCTTCATGCTTTGCAACCACAAGCAAAGTCAAATGCAGTTGGCTTGTGGACAGTGGCTGCTCACATCACATGGTAGCTGATGAGAGCTTGTTCAAGGAGCTTGACAGGAGTTTCACCTCAAGAATCAGAATTGGAAATGGGAACTTGATTGAAGCCAAAGGCAGAGGTGATGTTATGATCAACACTGGTTCAGGTAACATGCTGAATCCAGATGTGCTTTATGTGCCTGATATAGATCAAAACCTACTTAGTGTTGGTCAGGCTATTCACTAGTTTTCAAGAATGATTCATGTGATATTGAAGATTATCATACCGAGGAAATTGTCACAGTACATATGGCAGACAAATGTTTTATGTTTGATCTAAGTCAGCTTGAGAAGAAGGCTTATACAAGCCTAGCTGACAATGCTGGCCTATGGCATAGGAGACTAGGCCATGCTAATTTCAGATCACTCGATTTGTTGCACAAGCAGAATTTGGCTAAGGATATAACCAAGGTTGAGGCAGCAAATACTGTTTGTGAAGTTTTCCAACTTGGTAAGTAGGCTAGATTGCCTTTTTCAGTAAACAAGGCATAGAGAGCTAGAGAGAGGCTTGAGCTAGTGCACTCTGATGTTTGTGGTCCAATGAAGACCCCTTCATTGAATGGCAGTAAGTACTTTGTACTATTTAATGATGATATGACCAGATTCTGTTGGGTTTACTTCATGAAACAGAAGTCTGAGGTATCTGAAGCTTTTGGAAAATTCAAAGCACTTGCTGAGAATCAAACAGGATACAAGATCAAAGCCTTGAGGACAGACAATGGGACTGAATACTTGTCTGAAAGGTTTCAAAAGCTGTGCAAGCAAGCTGGAATCCATCATCGGCTAACCACAGTGTATACTCCTCAACAAAATAGAGTATGTAAGAGGAAGAATAGGACAGTGATGGACATGGCCATATCCTTGCTATTTGAAAGTAAGCTTCCAAGTACATTTTGGGCTGAGGCTGTCAATACCTCAGTATATCTGCTCAACAGGCTTCCAACTCATGCTGTGAAGGAAAAAACACCTTTTGAGGCATGGCATGGACACAAGCCATCAGTTTCCTATTTGAAAGTATTTGGATGTGTGTGTTATGTGCTTATACTTACTGAAAGAAGAACAAAGCTTGAGAAAAGGTCAGCTCCAAGCATATTTGTAGGCTACAGCAGTACCAAGAAGGGCTACAGGGTATATGATCCCTCAACCAAGAAAATTCTGGTGAGTAGGGATGTCAAATTTAATGAAGAGAAGACTTGGAGCTGGGATGGTTCCAATGCAAGTTAGTTTGAAGAAGACTTAGTTGATGGCAGCCTAGAACCAGCAAAAAATGAGCTCAGCAATACAAATGTGGATGATCCTCCTGTGAGAGGCACCAGAACCATTGCTGATATTTACCAGAGATGCAATATAGCCATAGTTGAGCCTTCGAGCTTTGAAGAAGCTGTCAGAGACAAGCATTGGAAGAGAGCCATGGAAGCTGAACTTGACATGATTCATAAGAATCAGACTTGGGATTTGGTAGACATACCTAATCTGAAGAAAGTTATAGATGTCAAGTGGGTTTTTCGAGCCAAGTACAATGTTGATGGCTCATTGAACAAACATAAGGCAAGGCTTGTTATGAAAGGGTATAGTCAGCAATATGGGATTGATTTTATAGAAACATTTGCTCCAGTAGCAAGGATGGACACTATCAAACTCCTGTTTGCTTTGATTGCACAGAAGCAATGGAAAGTTCATCAGTTGGATGTTAAGTCAGCCTTCTTGAATGGTTTCCTTAAGGAGGAGATTTACAGAGAGCATCCAGATGGTTTCAAAGTCCAAGGAAATGAGAACAAGGTTTACAGGCTGAAAATGGTACTTTATGGACTGAAGCAGGCACCTCGAGCCTGGTATGATAGAATTGATGCTTACCTGTCTAAGTTTGGATTTGAGAAGAGCCTGAGTGAGCCAACACTCTATGTGAAGAAGTCCAACAATGAGGCCTTACTGATTGTTTCAATTTATGTGGATGACTTGCTGGTAACTGGAAGCAAGGATGATTTTGTAACGCTCTAAATTTGGGCCTAGTAGAATTGGGCCTATTGGGCTTTGGGTCTTATAAAATTTTTAAGTGAGCAAGAAAATGACAAATGACATGATGGCTTTAAGGGCTTAATGAATTTGGAGTGTCTATGTGTGTTGGAGAAGTTCCGGGTTCGAGTTTTGTGGTGGAGATTTTTAATTTAATTAATTAAGGAATCAGGGTTGTGGGTAGTGGGCTTTTAAATAAAAATAAGTGAAAAATGGCACAAAGAAGCCTGTGGTGAAGTGGCTAAGTGACGCCACTAGGGTGTAGGGAGGTGGCGACATATGCATGCAGGGAGGTCTGAGGTTTGAGTGCTAGCTTAGTTTTATTTTGGAGTTTAATTTTAAGCTTCTAGAAGGCTGGAAGTGGCGTGTAGAGGGACTCTAAGGAGAAGTGATCAGTGGAGAGAATTTAGAAGAAGGATAAGGGAGATATCATGGAGAAAAATTAGGAGATAAGCAGTGGATGAGGTGGTGTCGAATTGGACTTTAGAGGTGGCGAAGTTTCGACTATAGGCTATATAAAGGTGTGTGTGCCGAAGCTGGGGTCCTAGGTAATGCCGAATTTTTCATTCTTTTTCTTTTCCTTGCAGAAACCTTATTTTTCCACAATCGAAAATACCTTGCCTTGTTGCCGATTCTTCACTCTTCTCCTACCTTCTAAACCTTTATTCTTGCTTCTTAACTGAATCTTCTCTTTTTCCTTGACAAACTGAATAGCCCCTATTCTCCCTGAAGGATCTTCTTTGATTTTTGCGATTTTATCTTCTTCCTTTACCTTGCATTTAGGTGCCGAATATCCCTTTGCACCACTCCTATTTTTAGACCGAATACACCTTGGCCGAATCTTCTCTGTATTTTTTCTTCAGCTTTGGCCAATTGATTCTTAGGATTTAGCATCGATCTCTTCCCTCCAAGGTCGTTATCATTTCACTCTTGTTGCGTTTCGGGTTTTAGGTAAGTTTTCTTTACTTTGGTTTAAGGGTTGGCCGAATGGTCATATATGTTGTGAGGGTGGCTTGTGTCGGATGCAAGTCATCTATTACTTAGGCTTTAATGATTAAGTTGGTACAGATCTAGGGTCTAATCGCGCTTGGTGTTAAAGAAAGGATCTATTAAGGCTTGTCGCACACGGTAAGGTTACTGTGAGGCTTCAATTTTTGATAAAGTTTGTATTTAGCCTGTGATTAATTGTTAAGTCATATCAAGTGTAGGTTCGTAACTAAGAGAAAATCGCAGCACGCATTATTACCAGGCGTGTACAAACACTACACACACATGAATCGGCAATGCCGAAAAGTCGAAAAGCCGAAAGTGGCTAAATGGGCCCGGTGGGCCCTAAGGCTAAATTTTGTGAAATTGATTGATTTGGTTATATGAATTGAGTTAGTCATACTTGTTACATGATCTGAATTGGATTTGGTCTTAATGGGCCACATGATAGAGATTTGGGCCTAATGGGCCATACGATTGTGATTTAGGCCTAATGGGCCATATGATTGAGAATGGGCTTTGTATATGGATTTGGGCTTAGTACCTGATAACTGCTAAACTTTCATAAAACTTAAAAACTTAATTACAACCGTGGACAAGTCATAAGGTTGAAGTATGATAATGGGTATATGCATGTCTAGGATTGGATCTAGAGAGAGCTTGGTACTTAAACGGTCTCAATGACCCACCTCCTTTTCTCTGGAATCCTACCTGATGCATAGTACATGTTCACTTTGGCCAACGAGGATTTGTTAATGGACCCAGGTAAGTACTAAATCCATAATACTTAAAAATGATCGAAATGCCCCTAAGGGCGAAAATGACTAAAATACCCCTATGTGTTAATCTTAGGATTTGTGGATGTTACATGCTGCATTCATATGATATACTACCTAGGTTGCATATGGGTGGAAATTATGAAACGGAGGAAGTATATGAGGATCGCATGGTTGCTTGACAACTGTGGATCCACTGATGGCTTTTTTTTTAAGCCCATTATATGATCAACAGTTTTACTGCAATGTTAGGTAGTACCGCAATCGAGATACCCTTGATGTGTATCGGATGAGTGGGTTGATGTAGACATCCCCACATGATGTGTATCGGGGGACAGAGATGATGTGTAGTGGATGGATTATTTGGGGAGGGTTGCACAGTATTGCATGTATGATGTTGCTATGTTATTATTATGAAAAGGGCTTAGGCCCAATTGATTGCTTGTATGTTGTTTGTTTGCTGAGGGTTGTACACACTGAGTTTCGAAACTAACCCCCTCTTTTATTTTTCTCAGGAAATCTTCAGTAGACGGTTCAACGAATGGAGGGACTCAAAGGTGGCCATCTAGCAAGACGTTTCGTTTTACTTGATTTTTTTTTATAGTTTTAAGTATTTTGATCATTTTAAGTTGGATTGTAATAAGACTTTCCCTCTGCTTAACTTTACGTTGAATGTTTTACTTTATTTCTTTTAAGATTTATATCAATTTTTTTTCTGAAAACAAGTGTTTTATTCAAAATTAAGCTTCCGCTGGTAAAAAGTTTTATTTTTAAATAATTGTTAACTTACAATCGGAAAGACATATTTCCTAATACACTTCGTTTTGGAAGACAACTATGAGCTGGGTTTTTAATCAAAATTCTTTAAGAAGGGTTTTCAATGAAAACAAGGTTTTTCGTAAAAACACTTCAATGTGACACGTCAGATTTGGGCCTAACTTCTAGGCCGGGTTTGGGGTGTTACAGATTTAATCCAAGAGTTCAAAACACAAATGCAAGATGTGTTTGACATGACAGACTTGGGGATTATGACTTACTTCCTTGGTATAGAAGTGAATCAGACTAATCAAGGTATTTTCATCAGTCAGCATGCCTTTGCTTTGAAGATTCTCAACAAATTTTGCATGGCAAACTGCAAATCCGTGAACACACCACTGGCTCAAGGGGAGAAGCTGACAAGCATTGAGGATCATGAAAGGGTCGATGAAAGGGAGTATAGAAGCTTGGTTGGATGCTTGCTTTACTTGATAGCAACCAGACCTGATCTCATGCACGCTGTTAGCTTGCTATCGAGATTTATGCATTGTTGCAATGTGATGCATTTCAAAGCTGCCAAGAGGGTGCTTAGATACATTAAAGGAACATTGAACTATGGGGTCAATTTCAAGAAAAAAGGTGAGCTTAGATTGGTTGGTTACTCAGACAATGGCTAGGCTGGATCTGTTGATGACATGAAGAGCACATTGGGCTACTTCTTTACTCTTGGTTCAAGTGTGTTTTGCTGGAGCTCAAAGAAGCAACAAACTATTGCTCAGTCCACAGCTGAAGCAGAGTACATTGCAACAGCAGCAGTAGTTAATCAAGCCATTTGGCTTAGAAAGTTGCTAAGTGATCCAAATGAAGAGCAACTTGATCCTACTGGAATTTTGGTTGACAATTAGTCAGCCGTTGCCATAGCCAAGAATCCAGTTTTTCATGGCAAGACAAAGCATTTTAATATTAAACTTCTTTTTGTTCGAGAGGCTGAGCAGTCCAAGGAGGTCAGTCTTGTTCATTGTAGTTTACAATATCAATTGGCAGACATTCTGACCAAGCCTCTTGGTACATCACGGTTTGAGTTTTTGAGAAACTCAATTGGTGTTTGTTGCATACAGTCCAAGGAGGAGTGTTAAGATTTAGCCTGCAATGCAACATTGAACTAGCTACAGCAGTTGTAACAGCTCAACATGCAGACTAGCAATGGATCGAGAGAAGCTGCTCATTTTGTTGATCTTGTTTCAATGTAACTTAGTTTAGTTTCATTGTAACTTGTTCATGAAGATAGTGGGATTAGTTTATGTTATGAACTTGATGTAATAGTTGAAATATCAGCTAGCCTTTTGCTTGTAATTCATATTGTATTAGTTGACCTTAGTGGGAGTAGTTAATTCATTAGGTAATGGTCACTTTGACTATGCTACTCTTGTATATATGTATTAACTTTCAATGAAATAAATGATGATAACTTTCAGCCATTATTTTATGTGTTCAAACTCTTCTTTGCATAAGTTTTCTATTTTTCTCTTTTCTTCTTTGCTTTTGTTTTCTCGTGTGATCACATGCAAATTTCATGCAAAGTGTTTGCTAGTTGCTGCATGTTGCTGCATTGTTCCAACATGTGCTAACTGAGTTGTCAACACCAAAGGGTCTCCCATGAATTGTCTTCTCCTCTTCAAATGCCCATTTATTCACCATTTTCAACACCGATTTCCTTTAACATTAACCACCCTTTTTGGCTCACTTCCAATTTTATAGAATCAGAAAAAGCTGGCAAAGCTGCTGAAAGTGCAACACAATATGCAGCTGATGAGCCAAGAGCAGCACCCAATGGAAGCTCAGAAGTTACAATCATTGTACCTGGCTTAAACCTTAGTCATACAGCCACTAAGTCCATAACTAGACCATCGATACTTAACACGAAAAAGAGTTACATCGAAACATCAAACAACATACATACCCTAGGATAGAGGTGTAGAGCCAAAGAAATGCATAAACACCTGAAGCAAGACCAATCCTTGTCTCAGGGAAACTTTGCTCATCAACTAGAGCAGTAATAGATTTAACAGTTTCTAATGAGCATAATGTAGGTGTCGAAGAAATTGGAGGTGTAGAGCCAAAGAAATGCACAAACACCTGAAGCAAGACCAATCCTTGTCTCAGGGAAACTTTCCTTATCAACTAGAGCAGTAATAGATTTAACAGTTTCCAATGAGCATAATTTAGGTGTCGAAGAAAATGGAGAACCCAAGTGAGATAACACTTCTTTGATTCTTTTGATTGGCCATGAAAAGTCTAATCCAACATCCTCGAGCTGAAGTCTTATTGAATCTTCATTCTCTATGGAATAAAATCAAACGCAATGAAATGAAATAAAATAAAGTCAAGGGAGATCCCCTCATCAATCATCATCCAACAAATTACATGAAAAACAATAGAAAGAAAGTAAGAAAGATCTCGAAAGGGTGTCTGACAATCATCATTTAAACAATCTCAAAAAGATCAATAGTTACATACTTACATATCATGTGAATAAATAAATAAAGAGAGCGAGATACCAGAGTGAAGACGAAGAGAGACAGCAGTATAGAGATCAATGGAGGAAGCAACAGCAGTATATCCATGAACCACGGTATGTTCACCGGCAAGAATAATCTTCCCCGGAGCTCTGGCAGTAATATCCATTTTTCCGGTTCTTTCTCCGTTTTTTCTTTAATCCAACAAATGTTGAATTTGAACTTTTTAATTGATGATGATTATTGGGTTTCTTCCAAAATCAACTTCTTTTCTTTTTTAAGATAAAAGAAACTTTGAAAGTTAAGTGATGGTGTGGAAGGTTGGAGCAAATATTGAAAAGGAAACGAGGCAGCTCGGTGGCGGCCGTAGGTTGGCCTAGGAGGCGGATGATGTGGCTGAGCAAAGGAAGCTGAAGTCACTTCTCCGCGCCAATCAAACCAGACTGGATTCTTGTCTTGTTTGCTCGTCTGCTTGTGTTCTTATAACTTGAGATTGAAGTCATGCCCACGAGACTTGCTGGCGTCTAATTCTGCCCACAGTCTCTTTACTCTTCTCACATTTATAATATGGTCCCTCTTCTCCTTTGGTTTTTTTAAGTTACAAGTTCCAACCTAGTTAATACAATAAATTATTATAAGCATTAAATTGAATAACTAATTCAACAGCTAATACACACGGCACGACTGAGTGAGATTTAAATACGAGATCTCAAAGTTTTTAATCCCATAAATTTATCCCTCTACACTTTTGTTTCAATAAAACTCAATTGATAATATCTAAAATAAATTCATTAAATTGGATTACCTGACATTTTTAAAATAAATTAAAAATTGATAATGTTGTCAGCTTAAAGTCATGTGAAAACCATAAAAGCAAAGAAAAATATCGACTTTTACTTTGCTTTTTTAGAATAATGCTGAAGAATCTCACAATTCCATGTTCAGAATCAAAAACCTTACAATCCCATATTTAATATTTTTATTTTGCTTATGTGGCCTTCCATATGTATAATATTCGGATTTCGTTGATGGTGGGTTATCAATTGAGCTTCAATTAGATTTGGCAAGTTAACTTTTTTTAATTACCATAAGAAGAGCAGCAAATGTTGTTTTTGTCAAAATAATCCAAATCCACGTTGAAAATTTTAAGGGTGTAATGGGCTTGAAAATGTTGTAGGTTGGTGAGAAAATGAAAATCATATTCTTACTGTTTATCCTCAAAGGAGTACCAAACATTCTAACAATTAAATATTAAATTTTTTTTATTCGAATCTTGTACTAGTTTCAGAAATTATGTAGAAGAGAAAAGACTGGAAAAGAAATGAAAGTTCAGTTAGTAAATTTCTCAGCAAATCCAGCTTCTTCTTGAATGGTATCATATAAAGCCTCAACTAGATTCAGCAGAAAAGCATCTGAACCATGTTTTGCTAGCAAGGAGATTGATACGGGCAGATTATTATGCATCCCCAATGGAATACTCACCTGTTAAAAAACAAAAAGAAGATGATCATTTTGATATTTTCAGGACCTTTTTCTTGTGTTCTGTTTTGTGTGTGTGTATGTGTCTGAGAGAGAAAGAGGACCTGACAGAATCCGGATACTCCGGCAATGGATAGCAAGCTGAAAGCTCTAGCACGAAACACTTCGAGCGAGGCCAAATCCGTTTGTAGCTTTGGTGGATCACCTGGAACTGTAGGAAGAACAAGGATGCCTTCATCCTGAAGCAACTAAACATCAGTGCTATGAAGGAATTACAATCTTTGTTGCTCTTTTGGCAAGTTTGTTGTTAAGTACCTTAAGAAGATCCGTAAGAGCAGCGCGTAATTCAGTCTGAACGGAGCGACAGATGCCGATGTTTTCTTCTGGTGATCTAACGGCATCCCATATACGCTCGGATAGTCGGGGGCCTAAATTAGGATTCACCGTCGTGAGCCATTCGGCATGGTTTTTCTTGAATTCGTACCTATGAAGTGAAACACAAAACAAAGTTCAGGAGTCGATATAAGGACCGGCATTCAGGTTGACTGAATCGGTTAAAAGTTCCAGGATGCTTTGCACCTTTGAAGCAATCGCATCGAGCTTGAAAGGGCGGCCAATGACGGTATATTATATACATGATCGTTCCCCTTAGCCATGAAATGATGCAAACTCGGTACTTTTTCCTTCACATAGTCTCCAAGATTTACATGCTTTAGAATTGAACCTGCAGTGGTAAATGTATAAAGTGCATCTGACCTGAATAAACCCTACCATCTCAATACCATAAATGAGTTTTTGCAGTTTGATTATTACCTCCAAAGAGCTTCTCTATTGATTTTATGAGAACTCCAGTTGTTCGAGCACTTGGAATGCTAGACAAACTGAAGCAATCTTCTGGAATAAAAATCTGACTAGGTGTGACAGGATTGACATTAGGTAAATGCAGCAGAACACGTCCGACTTGGTTTAAAACTGCAGGATCTCTAGCAAACCATCCTACACTAGAAAAAATGTTCGAAGAATGACTCGTAAAATCGACCAGTTCGACAACTTACACAGGATCTCTCAACCATTACTTACCGACAGTATCAAAACTCTGAGCCATTGGAATAACTCCAGAAGTACTAATGGCATCATGTGAAGGCCTAAACCCGAGAATCCCACAATATGATGCAGGAACTCTCACACTTCCTCCGGTGTCGGATCCTATATAAAAGACCGAAACAAACTTCAAATAAAACTGAGGAAACCAAGAAATCGAGTCCTTGTTAAAGGAGGAATTTGCACCTAAGGAGAAGTCGACGAGCCCTGCGCCTACTGCAACAGCAGAGCCACTGGAAGATCCTCCAGGTACTCTATCTGGTGCACATGGATTTGTGGGAGTGCCATAATGTATGTTTTCTCCATTTATACTGAAAAACAAAGGGGAACAGTTTAGTCACATATATAGGTGGCAAATATGGAAAGAGATTGAAGGACTTGAAAATTCTAACCAGTATGCCATTTCATCCATGATAGTCTTGCCAACACAAGTGGCACCTCCTTCTAGGACATCGAGCACAGCCGGTGCGGTCAATGTGGCGGCTGAATGAGTCCTTTTCCAGTGAGGGTTTCCAAACCCAGTCACATATCCATCCACATCAAATCTATTTCCATGTTTTAACATGTAGATACTCGCATAAACAATTGGACAGATAAGCTTTATATTGATAAAGTTGAAGACCCAAAGAGGAAACAATGGGTATATGAGCATTAAAGAACATCAGAACAAGAAGCATGCTTTGAGCTATATCCAGTAACCATAATCATAGAAAATAAAGATTATTAAATAGAAATTGACTTACATGTCTTTAACAGCAAAAGTGAGGCCACTAAGGGGAAGTTGCTGAGAGGAAGAAGTTGGTTGGAGAATAAATTTCTCGACGAAGGCTCCTGATTCCGAGGTCTTAGCCATATCTGTAACTGTTCTTTCTCCCCGTTGTGAAATATTTTTCAGTCAGAGATAAGTGAATTTTGTGAAGAACTGGCGTCAGATTGAAGATAAATGCTCTCTTAGGTTGCCTTGTCAGCACAACATGATTTTTCTCAGAGTGTCATTACTCTTTTACCCTTTTGTCTCTTGTAGAGTAGCTGGCTTTTGACAGTTAAAAGAAAGGTTAAAAAGATGATATTTTTCTGTAGTTTGGTTGCTAAAGATATTATTGATAAGATGAGACCCAAATTACTAACGATTTGAGTAACAAAACTGACAGTATAACACCTCTTACTAAATATATTTTGGACCTATTATCATATGACCAACTCCATCCAACATCATACTTATCATTTTTAGGACATAAAAATTATTTTATATTTTTAAAAATTTTATCCATTTCTTTTTCTCACTATTTACCCTAATATAAGGTAATTAAAAAAATAAAGTTAATTTATGTTTTTAAGGTACTGATAATTGTACCAAAATGTCTTCTGCCTTTTTTTTTTTTCATATATATTTTGCGTCTTAACAAATAGAAATAGTTTTATTAAGTTGAAGAGACGTTATAATATAAAATGTTGTGAAAAGAAAATAAAAAGGAAGATTGGAACAAATTTTGAAAACCAAATAAGGTGGTAAGTGATGTTGATGGGAATTATGAATGGTGAAGACAATGATATATATTGAAATATTTTAAATATATATATATACAGTGTTTCAATAGTTGTAAATGAAAAATTAAGTAAAAACTATGTCACTTTGTTATTAATTAAAAGTTGTCACTATTTATAATAATGGTTATATCTCTTAAATTTAAAAGTTATAACACTTGATTATTAACAAATAATCTATTAAATAATTATATTTATTGCTAAAAAGATGACTATCCATTCAAATAGTTATGTTCTTATAAGAGACATAAGGCCTCCTATAAATAGGAGTAAACTTTCATTTGTATGACACATAAAAAAAACATAGAAACAAATTTTATTTTTATTGTCCCTCCATCTTTTATATTCCTTTATTGTTCTATAAAGAATTACTGTAAAAATTCTGTATAGAAGCTCAATGCTCAATGGATTGTTTCCGTCAATGCAAAACGTAAATAATCATTAGACTTTATTGTATTCTCGAGATTTATTTTTCAGTAACTCTTTTGCATAGCATAATATTAGTGGGAGAGAATAGAACCTGACATTGATACATACCTTAAAACCTTCCTCAGTTTCTCATAAATTTATTTTTATTTCCACGCATCAACAGAAATAATAGCAAAAAAGTTGCAGAGAGGATCTTTAAAGTGCTCAGATTTACCAAATCATCCAAAAAGCCCCAAATAAAACATTAAAACCTCTATTTATAGGCTCTGAAATGAAGCTATTAAAGAACGGTTAGACATGTAAAAATAAGTGAGAGAAGTTATCTGAACATGAATAATGGAAGGTAAGCTATACAATGAAGAGATAAGGAGGAAGCACTTGCATTCCAAAAATAAGTTCTTAACTATGTCCATATCC
Organism: Gossypium australe; assembly: GCA_005393395.2. NCBI lineage: Eukaryota > Viridiplantae > Streptophyta > Magnoliopsida > Malvales > Malvaceae > Gossypium > Gossypium australe. Next base: position 127,829,035 of record CM016624.1, on the reverse strand, counting down.
TCTAAGATATCTCAAATTTGGAGTAACCTAGCATTCCTGCTAACCTTCCAAGATTAGCTCCAAAGCGTTCCCAGTATAGTATTGCTTTTGAAGTTAGCTATTCTCAATATGATATTGTTCCCAAAAGTAGTTCCCATATAGTGTTATTTCTAAAGGTAGTTGTTCTCGAGACTAGTTGTCCCAAAGATAGTTTTTCTTAACAGAGTATTGTCTTAAAAGTAGTTGTTCCCAAAGGAACTCCAGCAGTCTTGAAATTATTATTGATAGAAGCATTAGTAATAGGAAACAAGCATCTACAAATGCTAACAAGTGATATGCCTCCTTTCCATCTTGTGTACTAAACTTCATAATGTTAATTTTTTGCTCTTGCTCCTGCTAATTTATAACCGATACCAAGCCTCTTCTTGATTATATAATATATATTGGAAGACATTTCAACTTCAATCCAGTGGAGGTGGCCGTATAACGATGTTATGGCAAATTGGAAAAGGGGAGGGTAGGGATTAAGAAAGATTTTAAAATATAATATAAGAAAATGGTGGGAATTCTTTAGAGGGTGTCTTTGTCAAGGTTGAATGCTTCTCAATAAAAACTGCAGTGAACCATATTGGGACCATAATGACAATGTTTCCACAAAATATTATATATTACAAAAATAGATTCCATAAGCATTTAGACTTTGGTTTAGTCAGCTTTACTATATTATATAATCAAAATTTCCATACCTCCCAGATTAAAACCAGGATGTTCTTCAAGAATGTTAATTTTTTTAAACTTTTTTCCAAGTCATATGTTTTTATACACTTCTAGAAGAAACTTTGATTGATGGGCTACAGGAGCTGTGACCGAGTCTTGGTAGACCAAAGAATTGATGGGTTACAGGAGCTGTGACCGAGTCTTGGAAGACCAAAGAACATTTATTTTATACAAGTAGACATGGAAAGGAAAAAAGTCTCCAAAGAAACGTGTGAAGCTGCACTAATCTGCTAAAAGAGGTGTTCAAATATATACTATTTTACATATAATTGTCAGTGACTAAATCACTTACTTGTAATAAAAGCCATTTTTCTTGAGAAAAAAGATATAAATGTATTGGACACGTAAGATGCGGCACCTCTAATGCAAGACACTTGTAACTTCACTTTCTTCACTTTCTTCACTTTGCATGGTCATGGACAATTCCAAGAAAGTTGGAACTATTGTTTTCTTAGAGTCGTTTTGTCTCGGTTGCCTAGTTATTAGTATTTGCAATGCAATCTCGGATGTTGCTTGTATTGAAAGTGAGAGACAGGCTCTTCTGAGGTTCAAACAAAACCTGACAGATCCTTCGGACCAGCTTGCCTCTTGGAGCAATGGAGGCCACTGTTGTGACTGGACTGGTCTTGTATGTGACAACTTAACCGGTCATGTCATCGAGCTTCATCTTGGAAATCTTCATAATCCAACAGAAGATACCGGCTTTCCAGGCAAGCCTTTTGAGCGGTCTAGATTGAGTGGCAAGGTAGTTTCTTCTTTGCTTGATTTGAAGCATTTGCAGTACCTGGACCTGAGTGGGAACAATTTTGGAGGACAAATTCCTGGATTCCTTGGTTCTTTGCACAATCTTAGATATCTCAACCTCTCTAATGCTGGATTTGAGGGTTCGGTTCCCCGTCAACTCGGAAACCTTACACATCTGCAGTACCTTGATCTCCATGATACTTTATCTACATATCTGTATGCAGAGAATCTTCAATGGCTTACCAATCTTACAAAGCTGAAATCCCTTGATTTGAGTGGTGTAACTCTCAGCAAAGCCTCCCATTGGTTAGAGGTGACAAATGCTCTCCCTTCTTTGATTGCTTTAAGTCTATCCAACTGTGATCTTGATCCTGTCCCTCCATTGAAAAATGTTAATTTCTCATCCCTGGGAGCTCTGGACCTTTCCTATAATACATTTAGTAACTCCATTTCTAGCTGGATTTTTACCCTTACTTCCCTGGTTTCACTTGATCTAAGCCATAACAGTTTCCAGGGTCAGTTCCCTGATGGTCTAAGAAACATGACCTCTCTTACATATCTCAGCTTATCAAGCAACAGATTCAATTCATCGATACCCGATTGGTTGTACAGTTTGAACCATCTTCAGCACCTCAATCTTGGGTCCAATAACTTTCAAGGCACAATCTCAGAGGGTGTTGGAAACTTGACATCTGCCATAAGCCTCGTCTTTGCATACAACAAACTTGAAGGAGCAGCATTAAGATCATTGGGAAAGCTTTGCAGCTTGAGAACCCTTGTTCTGTCTGGTCTCAAATTGAGTCAAGATATATCAGATGTCTTAAAATCTATGTCAGGATGCCTGTCTGATAGACTTGAGTCATTGTTTCTGGTTAACTGCCAACTTTCAGGTCATATGAGCAATCAACTTGGTCTATTCAAAAATCTAGTCGACCTTTACATTACCAACAATTCGATTTCGGGTCCAGTTCCAGACTCATTAAGAACACTTACATCCTTGAGAGAAGTGGACCTATCTGAAAATAGATTAAACGGGTCTTTTCCTGAATGGTTTGGACAGCTTAGGAATCTGGAAGTATTATGGATTGGTAAAAACATGTTAGAAGGTGTGGTGTCCGAGGCTCATTTCTCTAATGTCACGAGACTGAGGTTACTTCAGGCCTCGGGGAATCGACTGAGTTTGAAAGTGAGTCCTGATTGGGTACCCCCATTCCAACTCGGTGTTATAGCTTTGTCATCATGGAACTTAGGCCCAAGATTTCCCAATTGGCTACGTTACCAGAAGGATTTTCTGTTTCTGGATATATCTGTTGCAAGGATAATTGATACAATTCCTGACTGGTTTTGGAACTTGTCTTCCCAGTTCTTTTATATGAACCTTTCTCACAATCAAATCCAAGGGAGAGTTGCTGGGTTTCTCAACACAAATCCTCCACTTGGTTATGCATCATCCATTGATTTGAGCTCTAATTTCTTCCAGGGTTCATTACCTTGTTTGCCATCTAATGTTGGTACATTAGATCTTTCAAACAATTCATTTTCAGGGTCCATTTCACCCTTGTTGTGTTGCAAGATGGAGGAACCAAAGAACTTGGGAACTCTTCGTTTGGCCTATAACCATCTATCTGGACCAATTCCTGACTGTTGGATGAGTTGGCCAAACATATTTTCCATGGATTTAAAGAACAATAATCTAAGCGGTAGCCTTCCTAGCTCCATGGGTTCGTTAAGCTTTCTTCAGTCTTTACACCTACGCAAGAACAACCTTTCCGGAGTTTTGCCACCGTCGCTGCAGAATTGTTCATCATTGTTGGCTCTCGACCTAGGTGAAAACAAACTTGAAGGGAACATACCAAACTGGATCGGTGAAAGGCTGTCAAGAATCATGATTCTTGGTCTTCGTTCGAATGATTTCCAAGGTGATATTCCTCATGAACTCTGTGCTCTTGGTTCTCTAACAATTTTAGACCTGGCACACAACAATTTGTCAGGAAATATACCAGAATGTTTCAATAATTTTAGTGCAATGGCCAGTGTAAGAAACTCAAGTGATCCAATTTCTTATTCTTTTGGTCATTTCAAGAACTCAATAGAGACAACGTTAGTGGTGATCAAGGGAATATTGCTTGAATACAGTACCACCCTTCAACTTGTGACAAGTATGGACCTTTCAGACAATAATTTATCTGGTCAAATCCCTGTGGGGATTACAGACCTTCTCGGGTTAAGGTCGCTCAACCTGTCGATAAATCGTTTGTTGGGAAAGATTCCTGAGACTATAGGCAATATGGGGACATTAGAATCTCTTGACTTTTCTTTCAACCAGCTCTCTGGTGCAATCCCTACAAGTATATCAAAGTTGACGTTCTTGAGTTACTTGAACGTGGCTTACAACAATTTAACGGGGAAAATTCCATCAAGCACTCAACTCCAAAGTTTTGCTGCATCAAATTTTGCTGGTAACACCCTTTGTGGACCTCCACTCACAGATAACTGCAGCATAAATGCTGTGGAACCTGATGCTGGTGGAGGAAATAGTGAGGGATCAGAGGGTGGACTCGAAGTGGATTGGTTTTGGTTTTATGTGAGTATGGCACTGGGATTTGTTGTTGCTTTTTGGAGCTTTGCAGGGCCTTTGCTGTTTAAGAAATCATGGAGATCAGCCTATTTCCAGATGCTGGATAGCATGGGGAAGAAAGCTCGGCAGTGTTTTTGTTAGTAGTTTCTGAATCTAAAGAAGCTGAATGATGATCTAATTATGTCTTTGTTTATATGGTGATCGGTTATGGTGATCGGTTGTCAGCAATGCGTTTCAGCTAGTTCTATTGTATGCATAGGTTTTTCTTGGAAAAATAAAACCACAGGAGCAACTTTTGTTATATGGTGATCGGTTGTCAGCAATGCGTTTCAGCTAGTTGTATTGTATGCATAGGTTTTTCTTGGAAAATAAAACCACAGGAGCAACTTTTGTGTTCAAAAGCTTAATAGCAGTATCCATACTAGAACTTTATACTATACAAACTGAGCAGCAATTATGTTCCTATATATATAATTACACTTTAGCTTCCGGATACTATGGCGTTCATGTACATGAATCTAGAAATAGGAATTGTGGAACCAATTTCCCATGTCTTCTGCACCATGGGAACTTGGAGGCACAATTATTTCGAGGCACGATTATTTATGGAAGACATAATTTATATAGTTTCTTGGAGGGTGTCATATAAAGTCTCAACAAGATTGAGCAGGAATGCATCAGAGCCATGTTTTGCCACTAGGGAAATTGCCAAAGGAACATTATCATACCTCCCTAGAGGTATGCTAACCTGTAGAGAACACATGGTAACCCATTTCAAGAACGCTGCCAAAAACAAAGACAAAAAAGGGAGCATATCAAGTCCGAACCTGACAGAAACCAGATGATCCAGCAACGGACAGTAAGCTGAAAGGCCTAGAAAAGAATATATCCGATGTGGCTGGATTTGCTTGCACTTCTGGTGGTTCCCCTGGTGTTGTTGGGAGAGCAAGGATGCCATGATCCTAAAAGAGCCAATATAAGTATATTGATTCATAAGAAATGAATAAGTTTATATAAAAAGTCCGTATTTGCCTAGTACTGTTTACTTGAATCAGCAGCATATTTGACTAGCAAAACCTTTACAATGAATGTAATAGAGGTTACCCCTAGCAGGGCAGTAAGCGCAGCACGTAATTCAGTCCTCACTGAGTGGCAGAAATCAATATTTTCTCCTGTTGCTTTAATGGCATCCCATATCCGCTCAGATATTCCTGGACCGAAATCCGGATTCACTTTGGTGACCCATTTGGCGTGGTAATTCTTAAATTCATACCTACAGGAAATAAGCTAAGTAACCAATGCTTAAATATCTTATCCTAAATTCATACTAAAAGTTTCAAGATGTTTAGCACCTCTGAAGTAATCTCATTGCACTTGAAAGGGCTGCTAAGGATGGTATATCATCCTTTTGGTCTTCATTTCCCTTATCCATGAAATGCTGCAAACTTGGTACTTTGCCCTTCACATAGTCTCCAAGGATTACATGCTTAACACATTGAGCTGCACTTTTAAGTAGAAAAAATGAGAGCCAGCTTACTGATAAGCAACGCAATTTTCAGTACCAAAGCATAGTTGGTCCCAAATGCAAAGTACCATGAATCGGATGACATATTTATTGGGACAAAATCTATCTTAATATCAGATGCCTGAAAAGAGACATTCAATTCTGGATGCCCTCAAAGCCTAAAAGAAGTCCTTAAAGGACAAGCCTTCAAAGGAAGTCCTGTGAACAAAGTTTACAAAAGCCTAGGGTAGAATTACTTACCTCCAAAGAGATTTTCAATTGACTTTACAAGAACTTGAGCTGTTCGGTCACTTGGAATAATAGATAGCCGAAAACAATCTTCTGCAATAATGATCTGACTTGGTTTGATAGGATCAACGTCAGGTAAATGCAGAAGAACACGTCCAATGCGGTTTAAAATCATAGGATCACGAGCAAACCATCCTAAATGAGAAACTGGTGTCAAAAGAGATGTCAAATTAAGGCTCTACAAGTTATACGATTCTGACTTAAAAGTACAGATAAAAGTAGTTATTAGTGTTGTCTGGTTACATTAAAAAAGGAATCTTGTTATTATACAATATCAAAAGCTAAAATTTCCAAGAACATCCATGTTAATATGTTTGATCCTTGAACCTGGGGCCTCTGAAATGTGTTTAAGCGTTGCAGCATCATTGATGCATAATCAAGATTAGACAAAATTTCGGCTATCACATTTATTTCTTACCCACAGTATCATAACTCTGTGACATCGGAAGAACTCCTACAGTAGAGACGGCACCGAGTGAAGGCCGAAATCCAAGAATTCCGCAATATGATGCAGGGACTCTTACACTAGCACCAGTGTCAGTTCCTGTGTTACAGATAAATATTCATTCAGTTCAAGGAGGATACATAAAGAAAGGCATCTCATTCTGAATGGAAATACTCACCAAGGGAGAAATCTACCAGCTTTGCAGCTACTGCAACAGCAGAGCCACTGGAAGATCCTCCAGGCACCCTATCTGGTACACAAGGATTTCTGGGAGTGCCATAATGTTTATTTACTCCATACATACTGAATAAAGAAAAAGAAGTACACATATAACAAGTATTATGAAAAGAAAATATATATGCAGGCATAAAAATCTATCAAAATTGTGACCAGTAAGCCATTTCATCCATGACAGTTTTTCCAAGACAAGTTGCGCCTGCTGTTAAGAGGTCCATCACTGCCGGCGCTGTTGACGTGGCGGCTGAATGAGTCCTGGCCCAGTCAGGGTTTCCAAAGCCAGTGACATATCCCTCTATGTCAAATCTATTTCCAGTTTAGAATTTAAATAAATTAGACTCAAAACACTGAGATAGAAGAACAGGAAAGAAAAGGTCCAATAATAAAACAGCCTAAAAATTTTAGAGCTCGCAAATACTTGACAAAATAAAGTATTAGATGGAGAAAGTGAGTGACAAACATGTCTTTAACAGCAAACGTGAGGCCACTCAAGGGGAGTTGGTGCTGTGAAGGGCTTAATTGGAGAGAAAACTTCTCCATGAAAGCTCCATAATCCAAGCTTTTTACCATGTCTTTGTTTAGTGTGTAGCACTAGTAAGTCGTATTAGTAACCTCGTTTATCTGTAAATTCTATTGTAAGCAGAGAATCCAGGTAAAGGCAAAACAGTGCTGTTACAAATCTTACGTTGGGTGCCTTGTCAGTATCATTCTCGAAAGTAATGCAACTTCATGTCATGTCTAATGACTTTTCTCCCTTGCCACACCGCATGTAGAGGATATTTTAAAAATTCGGATGTGGTATATCTGTCTTTTTGCAGTTGAAGATTCAGCAAAGATGACAATTGGTGATAAAAATCAGTGGTCAGATATTGTTGAAAACTTGGATATTTTGGCAAGAACTGTGACGTTGGTGACTTATGAGTCAGACAGTGGATTATATAAACCAGAGATGGAAAATAATTGCAGTGCAATAAATGTTTACACACCCCCTTCACTTTCGGTTTATCCAATGGTTGGAACGGGAGAATGAAGAAAAGAGACAAAAAAGGAAGTACTGTCCACAGTTGTAATGTCATATACTCAACAAACTTTTTAAGCCAGTTAAAGGCCATTTGATCCAAGTTCAAACATTGGCGTTATATTTCGGTTACAAAGATGTATTTTCATTTAGATTAAACCTGGACGGACAAAATCGAGTGATTTCATATCAATCTTGCTTAAATTCCACTTAATGGAAGTTTATCTAATGAAATAAACTCGTGAAAAAATTTTGAATTCTTAAAGGCAAGTACAATGGCTTTGATACTTGATGATGAAGGAAATATTACCTCATACTGAAATTTCTACATATATATAAATATATATTTATATTTACATCTCTATGTAATCACTCCAACTAGAATTGAGATAGAGAAAACAAAGGAAATGAAAATGAAAATTGTTCAGAGTGATATTTACATAGTCTGATCTTTGAGCTAGAATCTTGACCATGCTTTTCAACAAGACAAAGCCTCCTTATTCCGTTTCCGTACAACATTCTCGAGATAAAGCAAATTATAACACTGCAATTGCCTTGTTACCTTCTATGAATAGAGCTGCTAATGATCAGAGGATGACTGCTGTTGCTCGGGACCTGGTGGTGGCCACATCTGCTGCGGCTGTGCCATGTACGGATGAGATTGCTGAGCATACAAAGCAGGGTCCATGACCAGCTTTCCCATAATCATGCCCGGAGTTCCAACTTGAGGTGCATGTTGGGCAGGCATGTAATAAGGAAGTGCATCAGCAGGTCCTCCGACGGGTACTGTTCCTCGTGGAATTGAAGCAAGAACTTCATCTTTCAAATCCTCCCTGGGAACTATGTCAACTAAGAAATCAAATATGTCAGTCCTAGTAATCGCCGCTGCGATGTCGTTCTTCTGAAGCGTCCTCCTTTTGTTCTCTTCTGTGTGATTCCACGAACGCAATGTCAATTCCAAGATGAACATCTCACATGCCCTGGCAAAAATGACGGGGGCTTCGGCTGATATCATCCGCACGTCTTCATCTGCTTTCATGATCTTCTTGATCCTGGCCAAAGGAAGACTATGGTTCTTGAAATCCGAAACTTTCTCGACTTCTTGATACTGATTTGCCCAAAATGTCTGAAGTTGTTGCTGAAGTTGCTGTTGCTGCTGCTGGTGAATTTGCTGATAAGCAAGTTGGTGTTGTGCAAGTTGAGCTCCTGTTGGCTGGCTGCTTGGTTGAATGCCTCCAACCGATCCTGAATTCGGGGCCCCGGTCACTTGGTTTGGATACGGGTTAGTGCCGTACGGCATTTGAGCTCCACCACCTATGATCCCCATTTCCGGGGGCTGTCCATGCCCTTGGTGGTCCATTCTAATCTGCACGTACTAAAACTTGAATGTATCTGCTCGAAATAAAACAGAACATTGTAGCAAAAAACTTCGGTTAGGCATTACATTTTTAGTTGCAGTCCTCTCAGACAAGATCAACTCTTTATAAGGAAAATCAGAAAGGTAAGCAAACAAGTAAACACATCGAGGGAACTCAAAAACTGATTGATTTATACTCGGTTTCTTTCTTTGCGATTGTATTTGAACATATAAATATAATCCATCATTTCCCCTTTTTCTTAGTTATTTCTAAAAACTCAATTCCTCTAATATCTTGCTATGGAAGATCAAGTTCCATTAGAGATTCAAACAACACTGCTCAAGCTAATTGGCAAATAAATTACCATATAAACAACATAATATAAAAAAGAAAAAAATAGAGCAAAATTTGTTGATCAATTTTCCATTTAAATAGAAGGCAATAAAAATATGAAGTTGTTCATGATTTACCTAAAAAAAATACTGTAAGAACCCAAATATGATAATTGATCAGCAGCTTGCTCAATCAAACAAATCCAATATTTATTTACAGCAATTAAACATAGAAGAAAAACCATGAAAAGTGAAGATCATTCAAATAACATACATCCCTAAAACAACCCAGATTATACGTATAAAAGAAAGTATAAAAGAAAAATAAAATAAAAAAAAGCCTATACCTTTAGAAGAAAAAAATTGTACCTTTGAATAGGAAGATTGAGAACTACCTGAGACAAAAAAAAAAAAAAAGAGAAAAGATGTCAAAAGAGAAGAGAAGCTTCCAAGATCAAAAGGGTAAATTTGGGTAAAACGCTTTTTAAGAGAATTTTAGCCGTATGATGAGAAAAGATCTGATTATGGAAAATTTTTAGGGTTGAGAGAAAGAAGAAAAGTTTGGAACTTTTCTCGTACAAAAACTAACCTAAGATTGGAAACAACAAAAGCTGAGTTGTTTCAATTGATGTTGTGAGTTTTTTCTCTGTTCAATTTTGACCCTATGATGTCAGAACCTACTTTTTATACGGCCTTCCCCCTTTCTTTTTTCTATTTTCGGTTTTGGGACCAAACTGCCCTTTCCTTCAATTTACTAAAGATTTCTCTCACCAATATTTACTTGCACAAAAAGTAAATTTTGATGTGATTGGTTCAAAGTTTGCAAATCAAACCCCTTCAAATAAAAAGTTTTTAAATATTATTACAAGAGAGATTTGCGTCCCAATTCTTATTCATGTTAAAAAGTAAGGTGACATGTGAGAAGATCACCTAGAAAATAAAAATATGATTGCACTTCGAATTTGACATTTATGTTCATGAATTTTTTTTTTGAGGGACATGTTGATGAATATTTATATATCAATGTGAGGACATAATTTTTTTAAAATAAATAAATTTAACAAAAAAATGAAAATATCCGTTTTAAAACATACCCAACACTCACAGCTCGAATCAGAATAATATATTCTCACTAACTTAACAGTTGACACTTTAATCTCACAATGTTAGAACAAGTTTCAAAGTTCATCTGACCAGCAGGAGTGGAGCTTTTTTGAGGCTTCACTTAAACCAAACCAAGAATTCTGGCAGGCACAAGCAAAGTAAAATCCAGCCAAGAACATGTAAACCAAAGGTGCAAGCAAAACAAAATTGAGGAATTTCATTACTGAAAGTATGCATCTATTGAATACAATTACATCATTTTAGGCTCAGACTAAATGCCTATTACAAAGAAATTATTCTGATTTGTTTGATATTCTAATTTGCTCTTGAGCAAGACATTCATTATCATATGGAGAATCTAACACATGAAGAAATACAATTTTGTCTAGAAATTGCAGAAAACACCCCCCCCCCCAAAAAAAACAATTCCCTGTACTCGTCCTCCTTTCACACAACCATAATCTGGCACATATATAAAGGCCATACATCAGCATATATGAATTGAATGCCTTCAGCTTAGAGGATCATACCAATCAACCGGAGAACTTAGCAATGACCAAGCTAACTAGTGTGAAAATTATATAAAGGCCAACAAGGCAGAGTCCCCAAAATCTAGGCACCCGGAATCTAGACCAAGTTATAACCAATAGAGATCCCATCAGGCTCAGAAGCAAGAAGACAAATGCAATAATAATACCAATGTGAAAATTAAGCTGATAGGCTTCTGGATAAACATTAGTTGTTTGCATTACCAAAGCTGATCCAAGCCCGACAAGCATATTAAACATTGGCCCAGCGAAGCATCCAGCCATAGCCATTGCTGGATGGCCGGCTTTGGCAACCGCAACGTCAGCTACAAGATCTCCCACAGAGTTTCCCCATGCAAGTACTGTGAGACCAAGGAGTGCTGGAGGCAGTTCAAGAAGTGATCCGATGGCTGCCAAGCAGTTCAGCAACTCCCCCGCGACAGTTGATATCCAGAACACGCTCATTACAAAAGCCAGAACCACTACAGGGATTTGATCGTTCTTTGGAGGTTCTTTTTCCAACATAAAGTGAAGGGTGGCAAGAGAGAAGCTTCCGAAGAGTACAACAACCCAGAGAGGGAAACGGGTGTTTGGAAGGAGGAACACAATCGGGTGATCTAATGGCATGAATGAGTTGCAAGCAAATAAAAGGGCTAGTGGGCAAAGCGCAATGTTAGCAGATAGGTAGAATCTACTCCATTCAGAAGGGGAAGATTGCGGAATCGTGAGCTTGAGAAGAAAAGTTATAGGAACCTCCCATGCTTTCGAGATCTGCATTGAAGACAAAATACAAAAACATTATAGTGAAATCTGGAAGAAGTTATATGAGTAGAAGCAAAAACATCATTGAGCTGAACAAAAGAAAAAAAAAAGGTAAATTAGAACACAATTTGAGAAATTTCATGGAACCTGTCTTTTTCTAGCTCCTAACATGAAGTAGTAAGCAAAATATAACATTCTAATTTCAGCCAAGAAATTGCCAGGTCAATACAATTTTTGCACTCAAACCTTCAAGGTCTATAAATCCTGCAAAGGACCCCATGCACACTATATTCTTAAAAGGGGCTAAAACCAATGTGTATAGTATCATATTTCCTGGTGTCTCAGGTTAGTTTCATATTTACAGATTACAGGTACAGTCATAAAAGCATTGACATCAAAGGAAGAATGAATTTCAACAAACATACAAACTGCATTTTACTTCTTTCATTCCAATACCATGGTCCATAGACAAGGAAATAGTGAAAGGAGGGCTCAACCAAAAATCTCTTTATACCTTTTTTTTTCTTTTATGTTCATGGCATGCAACATGTACATTCTTCAATTTACAGGGAAGGAACCTGAAAAATGTGCTCACCTCAAATATTTAATCAAGGAGATAAAGAAAAAAGGGCAAGCGACAGAGCTTTATTAGATGTTACTGCTTCAACTTTCAACCCCATTTCTAGTTATCTATCTCAAGCAATATGTGAGTTCCAGAAATATAAGCCATTAAGCATTAGCCGACAGCATCAAGATTCGGTTCCTAGTAACACTTAGCACCTACAATCAAAGTAGCATCAAGAAATGCTTGTATACCATCTATCAATGCTCTTTCATTCCATCAATCAAGTAATGATACTTGCATTCAACATTAAAACAAACAAATCACAGCATATAAAGTTTCTTTTCAAGTAATTTATAGAAACGTACCACTTCACATACTCCTGCAATTCCAAATGCTTTCTTGTCTACCTTCATACCCCTCTCAACATCTCCAACCTCACCATTTTTATCCAGCAAATGGCTTTCTTCTGTCACCATCTCATTCTGTAAAGCCAGCTTCTCCTCCTCTCTTTCGGTCCCAAAATCCATCCAAAACACAAACCCAACAAAGAATATATAAAATGCAACAAAAGAAACAGCTTGCCACACAAAAATCTCCCCACTCAAGTATACATAGAACAAAAACAATGCCCCAGTTAGATAAAACAACACATCCCTTATAAAAGGAGCAGGTTTTACCCCAAAAGGTGCTGCATAGATAGCAACAAAACCAACCACAAAGGCAGATACAAATGTCCCAGCCGACAAAATTGCGCCAAACCCAGTTCTGTAGTGACCCGAGCGGACAGCATGGAGGGAGGCAAACACATCGGGAGCACCATTTCCGAGGGCTAAAAGAGTGACAGCAGCCATGGATGGGGACAAGTTAAGGAGAGAAGAGAGCTTGGTGGTGACAACAGAGAAATGGGATTGGGCTGTTTTGATGAGAATGTAAAAGTCGAGGAGAAGAAGAAGGGAAAGGAAAGGAATTGAGAGGAAAAACTTTTCATTGAAAAGACAGTAATGGAGGGAAAGGTAGTTAATGAGGGTACTATCAGAAGATTGTCGAGAATAACAGGAAGTTGAAAGGAGGGATCTTTGTGGGATTCGTGGGGGTTTTCGTGGGGCTTGGAGGAAGAAGAAGAAGAGAAGAGATGAAAGGAGTGTCAAGCAAAGAAGGGTGGATTTGAGGAAAGATGGGAATGAGAGGGCCATGCCATTAAGATCCAAACTTTGGGTGTTCTGAGACTCCTTATTTCTTGAAAGTTTCAGCCTTTCTGTTGATTCTGTTCTTGCAGGAATGGAAATGAAGGTGAGAGGAATTGTGAAAGGAGAGGGAAATTCTTGAAGATCTTCAGATTTTCTGCTCTCTTGGGTGGAAATGATCATTAGATCCTTTGTTTTGTTTTTTTTTTTCTTTTGGATCTTTCACTCAAAATCCTTCCAGTTCATAGACAGAGTTCTTCCACTTTCTTTAACGCGTTTCTTGGTTGTTGATTCCTTGACCAAAAAAAACTGGGTTTTTCTTATTCTTAGAGCACCAAAAAAGAAAATCCCAGATGAGATCAAGAGAAGAATAAAAAAGGCGTGTTCTTTGCTGAGCAATGCCAAGGTTAGCTTTCCTTTGGTTATTCTTGGAGGGGAGTGATTCGATTACCGGCCATACTCTAAGCGGAACTGAGAGTGGAAAAGGCATCATTTTCAAGCTCTTGAAAGGTTTCAAACTTTGGAGACTTGAAGGCAGAGCCTCAAATCCATGGTTCTAAGGGCTTTAGATATCCCAACCCAAGGTCTCTCAGTAAGCCGAGGAGGCCCAATCCTATATGCAATGCACTAATTCTAATTCTTTTTGGTAAAAAATTGGTTTAGTGTTTGAAGGAGAAAACACAGGTTCAAATTTTGGAAATATTATTATTATGAAGAATAACTACAAATTTTAAATATAAATTGTAAAATAGATATATATAATATAAAAAATGAAATTAACTAAATATGGAAGTAAATGATGAGTGTTGTATTCATAATATTTAGATTAAAATTAGAATGTTTTGTCTGCTGTTTAATTTTTTAATTATAGTTATATTTATATTATTATAAATATATATATATTTATTAAAATAATTAATATAGACTACATTTTAAATTTTAGCAAAGTAGAGGGATCAATATTAAAATTTTACTGTTATTTTATAAGGCAAAAAAAAAAACGAAAAGAAAAAGGACATGTGTGATAAAAGAATCACTTAGTACCTTCTTTTTATATAAATAGCTAATGAAATTATAAACATTTAGATGCCAAATTATGTAAAAAGAAAATAGAATATGAAGATTAAATTTTAAATTTGAATGTAGTATAGAGATCAAAATTAAAATTTGACCATTTTTATGTAATATAAATAAAATAAATTAGAATTGAAATTTTAACCATTTATAGATGTAAAAGAAATAAGGCTTTTAATGTATAGAAGTATAGAGATGTTTTTATATTGACAAAATTTAAAATCTAGTTTCCTACTTAAAAGTTAAGAATCAAGTTTTTATACATTTTTATTTAAAAATTATAGTTTAATTATTAAAATCGTAAAAAAAAATTTATAAAAATTTGTCAATTTAACATGTTGATTAGGCGACTCTCATGTGATATAAGATATTATTAACAAAAAATAAACAAGATAAGTTGACAAATTTTAATGAAAATAACGAACGACAATAATGATTGAATTAGAATTTTTAAATTAAAAAAATATTAAATATTAAATTTTTTATTTTTAAAGTATAAGGACTAAATCTCAAATTTTATAGAAGTACAGGGACTAGTAACATATTTTAACTTAATATTTAAGTTTTAAAAAGAGAGTTTAATTAGTTTACAGCTTAATGGTAACGAGAAGACTTTAGAAATTCTAAAGTCCCATATTATATTAGTTATTTAGCTTTTAGTGCTTGTAAAGATTAATTTTGATGATTACTATTAATATGATATAGTTGTAAGAGATAAATAATATTATCTTTAGGTGTTTTAGTTGTTGAAAATTATGATATACATTGTTTTTTTTGGATAAATTGTAAAAATGGTCACTAAATTAAGGTTAAAATTATATTTTAATCATCTCTCACTCTAACCAAGAAAACTATGTCATCACTCGCTCTCGAAATCAAATTTTCAAGCCTAAATAAGTTTTTTATTATCTAACTCGCATATCTTTGAGTCATCTCTTTCAAACAAGTCACCAAATATCTACACTAGCAAGCAGCGATGTAAGAGGAGTTTGATATCTTAAAAAGTAATGAAACCTAAACCCTTTTCTTTGAGATCCAAATGCCAATGTAATTGACCACAAATGGATTTTCAAAATTAAGCAAAAATTCAATTGAGCTTTACAAAGCTTGACTTGTTACAAAATGGTACACTCAAGGGGAAGATGTGGACTATCATCCTACTTTTAGTCCTGTCATTCTCCTTAGACTATCAATTGTTGTTCAAAATCAGTGGTCAATAAAACATATTGATGTCAACAATGCTTTTCTACAAGGCTATATTGATGAATAAGTTTATGTGAGACAACCACTAGGTTTTGAAGACCATAATCATCTTGACTATGCTTGCCAGTTAAAAAGGCGATATATGGACTCAAGCTGGAACCTTAATCGAACAAAGGACTCACAAAATTTCTACTAAAAATTGGCCTTAAATAATCTACTTGTGATGCATCCTTATTTATCCATGCTGACTCTAGTATTTTAATTTATTTGTATGTCTATGTATACGACATTATCGTGACTAACAGTAATTCAACAACTGTTCAACATGTTATTACTTCTATTTAATAGAAATTTTCACTTAAAAGAACTTGGTTCATTAATTTTTTCCTTTTTTAGGATAGAAGTAATACCAACTATAGATAGTCTATTCTTATCACAAAGTAAATACGTTCACGATATCCTAAATGGCACAATGATGCAAGACAGTAAAGGAGTTCTTACTCAAATGAGCTCATCTCACCATTACAAGTTTCAAAATGAGTTTAACCCTACTAATGTCACTATATACCCAAGAACTATTGAGAAATTCCAATATCTTTCCTTTACAAGATCTGATATTTTATTTGTTATGAACAAACTTTTGTAGTTTGCTCATGCTCCATTGTCCTTTCATTGGAAAGCAGTGAAACACATTCTTTTGTACTTGAAACAAACCTCCATCAATGGTATTTGGTTCACTTATCATTTGGATCCCAATCTTTATAAGTACTCAGACAATGATAGGGAAAGAGATTACACTTATCATAGTTTGACAATTGATTTTATGCTTTATTTTGGTCCAAATCTAGTAAATTGGTCCCCAAAGAAATAACCTACCATTGTTCACTCCTCCACTGAATTTGAATATCGAGCTATCTCAATTGTGCTTCTAAAACTCTTTGGGTCATGAATATGGTAAAAGAGCTCAAACTTACACTATTTCATCCTCCAAAAATCTTTTTCAATAATAAAAGTGTAACATCTTAGAGCCAGCATCCGATTTTGCATGGCAAAATGAAGCATCTTGAGATAGATTTACATTCCATTCGTGATTATGTTCAAAGAAATTTTTTTGTTGAGGCAATTTATGAAAAATGCCTAGGAGGAGTATCCATTGGTGTCTGACATTACTCAACATGATAACTTGCTATAGATGGACTAAGCAATTTTGGTAACAAACTCCTTGAGCTATGATCATGGTTGATACTTTAGACATGTGCAAGCCTATTTATGATATCCAAACCTATTATAGGAACATATCTTAAAGATTGGTTTGGATTGAATTAATGAAATTGACTTTCTTATTTTGAGGAGATTAGGCTACATCAGATAAATGGGTAACATGTCCTGAGGATTTGAAGATCTATCTTGGTCGTATTGAAGATGTTATCCCTACTGATTATCTTGCTATTTTAATAAGAAGATTGAATATAAGTGATCTTTATCGTAACAAGTGTTAACTTCTAATATATTAAAAGGCTAGTTTAGGTAAAAGGGTGTAGAAAATTTTAGCAGTTATTCTATTCTTTAGAACTTATTTTTCAAAGTGCATTTTGTAAGTAACCAAGTGAGTCATTTATTTTACAAACTAAGTTTTCATGGGGGAATTAGAGGAAAATGATCTAGATCTTAGGTGCAAAAGTGAAGTTAATAATGTGGTGAGTATTAGAACTTGTCATCATTTGTTGTATGAGGTGTTAAGATAGTAGATTCTCTCTCTAGGTAAGACCTCGTATATGTAAGAAAACTAAATTATGTAAACATATCGTTGTACTTATCTTTATTCTTCATCAATGCCTGAAGTAGTTGACACTGCTCGTAGCACTGCTTCCAACATTGCTCAAGTTACTTACAATTATATTTTTTTTCAAATTTGAATGTCACTCACATTCCTAGGCTGAATCAAATTCTTGAAACACTTGTAAAAGTACAGCCCAAATCAATCTTCATGCATAACCTCAAGTTAGGTGTTGCTCCACAACCTCAAACTTGAGAAGGCGTATTAGTTGACCAAATCATTAGGTAACTAAATTTCTTTGCTAAATTTTAATTTTTAAATTTATTTGAGTTAACTCCTTTTATCTATGAGTTTTGTGATAATTTATGTGTATAAATATATGCCCACTCCAGGAATAAAGCACAACTCACTTTTATCTTTTTCATAAATATCTTTACTTCTTCATTCTCTTCTTTTATTCAATAATTTTTTTTGGGTATAAAATTTTTAGCATTTATATTCAAAGTCATCTAAAACTTGACTTTGTTTAAAATAATGTAAAATATTTATAAAAGGATAAGGATAAAAATGTACAATAAAGAATTTCATAGTTTAAAATATTAGGTTAATATACTATTTGTCCTCCAAAATTGCATTCAATTATCACTTTAGTATCAAATTGATACAAAAAAAATTTTAAGTACCTAAGTGATAATTAGGTACAATTTTGAGGGGCAAATAGTACATTAACCCTTTAAAATTTACATTTATCAAACAAATACTACTCAATTTGAAGTAGCATACCAAACGAATTTTATAATTTAAAGAGTCAATTGCATTAAATGTCCTCAAACTATGATTCTCATTCTAAATTAATTTTAAAACTTCACATCTCTAAACTATCGATGTTATGTCAATCATGTCGTTATATTATTAAAATCATTAATTTAATTGTTAAATGACACATCAAATCTTATGTGACATAATTTAAAATGAAAATTTTAAAGAAAAGTAAAATGTTACTATATAAATTTCAAAAAATAAAAATAAATTAAAAACGAAAAAAGAGAGAGTGAATAATAAAACTTCTGTAAAAGTTTTGAAAACCTCATTTTTCTTTTAATTTTTTGAAAAGTTCTGGAAACTTCTATAAATTTTACAAGATTCATTTTTCTTTAAATTTTGCATTTTAAACTATACTAAATAAGGTCTGATGTCCCAATTAATGATTAAATTAACATTTTAGTAATGAAATAACCTTATTGATATAACATCAATAATTTAGGGATGAAATTAGAATGTTCTAAAGTTTAAGCATCAACTTAGGGATGTACTATGAAATTAACTCTAATTTAAATTCAATATTGATTTTTTTTTAATATTTAATCTTTCATTACTTGATTTTTCATAATTGATTTTTTAATATTTAATTTTTCAAATTATCGAACTCATTAAGTAGTCTATGCATCTTTAATCCTTGTTTTCTTCCATTTCATTGCAACGTAGGAAGTTGTACAACGGATGTCAAAATCGAGAGTCAAGATTGAGGAGATGGTGTTCTGGTCTAGAAAATAGAGAATAAGCCCCCTCAAATAAGTCCCTAGGTTACTTAAACTATAGGTATTTCAGGTTGAATAATCGGGTTAGATCTTGAGTCGGATCCCAGGTCGGGTCCTTGTATATTTTTTATAGTTGTATAAAATAATACCAGCTAAAGATCAACTACTAGCGAGCACAAGCTAATATATGCAATGGGCTAAAACAAAATCAGTCTCTTTATGGAATAGCAGTGCAGTTTAAGTTATTACAAGAAGTCCTAAAAAACAGCAGGGAAGAGCTGAAACCCAGCCTTGATCTTGCCATGTCAAACTGTATAAGATTATTCTCCATTTGGTAAGCCCCAATAACAATTGCAGTTCGAGTGTTGAGTCCCCCATCAACAAAGGCTAAGCAAGAAACTCCTGGTGTAGCTTCAACCACAGAGTTCGATCCGTAAATCCTCCATATAACATGTTGTTCATGGAGCACAAGGTCGATATTAGGAACCTTTGGTCCGACCCTGGTTCTTTTATCGATACTTTTCGAGTTAAAACAAACCTCAAACGGTTCCACTGGCTTTACTAGGGGAATACCAGAGAGCTCCTTAGTGAAAAATTCAGTGACAGATTTGAAGATCGAGTGTTCAAGAATGGTGTAAGGATTTATTGTGCTGAGCTTTGTACCACCAATGCCTCGTCTATCGATTGATAACAGAGTTGTGTTTAATGGAACATCCTTGTTATTTATTTTGATTGATTTCACTTCTATGTAGTACTCTCCTAGTGGACTAATGATTAATGAAGTGTAGCCTAAAGGGAGTGAAATACCAAGACCAGGAAGCATATAATAAGGGCTATCCCCAAAGAAAATGACCCCATTTGGAGCTAGACATAAGGCAAATGTTGGGGCAAAGCCAGCATATCCAAAGTGTGAGGCAAGTTGAGTGGGTAGAGAAATAGGGGAATGCCCTAATCCAGCTACTCCTTGAACATTCCCTGGTAACACTGGTTGCAGCAAAAGGGAAGGTGCACAAGTGAACAAGAACCGAGGTATCTTAACAAGGGGACCAGGGTTAGACCCTTGAGTGGAATAGATTGACAGAACATCTTGTGCAAGCTCGCTCATGGCAGTTAGGCCCGTCACGGGGTTCACCGACATGAGCCCACATGTGTTGTTGTGGCACCCCGGTCTGGCCTTGGAGAAGCAAGTGTGGCAAGTGTGTGTGTTGGCTCTAGCACATTGAGTCGAATAGCATCGAGGGGCACGGTAGGTCGAAGAAAGGTAGTTTTGTTCGCAAGTAACCCATAATAACCTCCCATTCAAGTCCACAACAAATGGGATTTGCAATAATGGAGTTCTTTTATAAATGTTGGCAACATAGAGATTGGTCTTGTTATCTTGGTGAATTGGCAAAACAAACTTGTTTAGCTTCGGACTTGTTTGGGATTGTGATAAAAGGGTGAAAGAAGAAATGGAAAGGAAAATGAGAAGAAAATAAAGGGAAGAAGCAGCCATGAATAGAACAAGGAAAAGGTTAACCAGGGAGGGCATCAAAAGGTGTTATTTATTGGCAATTTAGTTCTTAAAATCAAGGCATCTTTGTGTCTTGGCATTTCTCATGTGAAGGTTCATGCGTGATTTGCATTTAGCTGCCTGGAAATCAGGCTTTGAAACATGTGAATCGTGAACTAGAGGGCTCCATGGACCTTACTGGCTTTGCCTAGAATTAGAGGCCATTGTTGTGTACAAGTAACATATTTATTTTCTTGTTTACATCAATGACATCGTAACATGACCTAAAAACCCGTTACCTAAAATTCATAGACAAAGACAGCTGAAAACTTGTTCATGCCTTTCAAAAGTAGGCTCAAGTTCATGACTATAGTGCAACTCCACTAATTGGGTTCCATAGTACAAATGGCTAATAAAAAGTAGTGGCAGAGATGGGTGATGGGCTCATGGCTTCTAAACAAAAACTAGAAAACGCAAAAGGACAAATGCCTAAAAAGTTGAACATTGTTATAAATTGAGTATGAAAACACTTCACCTTCTAAACTCAAAAAGCAAGATAGCCCTCTCAATGGAATTTCTTCAAAGCAAAAATAATTGAAGATTGCAATCATAAGAAAGAAAAATGGGGAAGTCAAAACCTGAAAACCAAATGGACCCTTTAGATAGGGATTGATGCCCAACCATGTTCTTTTTTATATTTGAAACCAACAATACATAAAAACCTACATTTGGTACATCTTTTGAGAAAGCAACTATATATACTTCATTATATATCCCTCAAACTTCAACTACAGTTCTCTTCTACATAGTGACCCAAAGACTGTTTGGGGAATAACTATAGGGAAAACTAAACATTTTCCATTGGCAAGAAAAACATAAGCAAGTGTCTTCTTCAACCTCGCAAAGCATGTATAAAAAGCACCCTAAAAAGAAAAACCCAAAAGCAAAGAAGGGAGAAAATGGCACTAAAATGGGGAAAATTTTACATGATACTACAGCTGTTTGCGTTTTCATCACTGAAGTAATGAGCATAAGATTCAGATGGGGGTGGATGCATGGGTGGAGGTCCATAATTTGGTTGGGGATATGGTTGATGAGCATACATCATGGGTGGATACATCCCTCCATTTGCACGTTGTTGGTTCATCATCATGGCTGCCATATATTGAGGCTGATTATAAGGATTTCCTGGTCCCATCCCTTGATAATACCCACCACCATTATTCATTGCCGCTGGTAGTCCTTGCACTGCAGCAAAATTACTCATCTGGTTCATCGGATGGTTTCCCATTTGGCCCATGTTATAACCCATCTGACCACCCATTGGACCCATGTGACCCATCTGACCACCCACTTGGCCCATCTGCCCCATATTCTTACCGCCGCCGGCGGCACCACCCCCACCCCCACCCCCACCTCCTTTGCCATGATTAATAACATCAATGTCTTGAAACCCACCACTTTTAATTTTGTTCATCATCTCATGGCCCCCACCACCACCATTTTTGCCTCCACCCTTTTTAGCTCCATTGCCATTATTGTTTCCACCACCACCATTGCCTCCATTTCCATTGTGGGAACCCTTGTTTTTACCACCACTACCATCCCATTCATTTTTACCCTTACTTGAAAAATCTTTTTCACCTTTATCCTTCTTGAAAAATCCAAGCAAACCACCACCACCTCCTTTTTTACCACTCTTTTTATCTCCTTCCCCATTGTTTCCTTTCCCTCCTTTGTTCTTTTCACCACCTCCTTTCTTTCCTCCATTACCATGCTTCCCACCTTCAAAATCCCCCATGCCTTTCATTAACATAGGCATATCAATACCACCTCCTTTCTTACCATTATCCCCACCACCACCACCTCCTTTCTTACCATTCATGGCAAGGCCATTAATCATGCCATTTGGCCCTTTTCCCCCCATAGCTACCATCTTGTTTTGCATTTGATGATTCCCTTTCCCATGGCCATGTCCATGACCAAATTCCTCATCATCAAAATCATCATCTTCATCATCATCAAACTCATCATCAAATTCATCATCGAACTCATCATCAAAATCATCATCACTTCCATCTAAATCATCTTCAGGCAACTGAAACTTCACAGATTTCTGGTCTTTGGAAGGGTTAAACCCTTGCATCATCATTTGCTGTATCTGTTGCTGTGTAAATTGCTGCCCACCTTTCTGCTGGTTATTTCCACCACCACCACCACCACCCTTTTGGGATTTGTTGTCTTTCCCACCTTTGCCACCATCCATGTTCATGTTCTTGAACTGGTTGGCTAGCTGGTTTGGGAAATTGTTTGGACCCTTTTGAGCCCCTCCCAGTAGCTGTGCATGTTTCCCTGATTTCTGCAGCTTCTTAATGAGTATAACCGGATCAACATTACCAGTCACTGTTACCTTCCCTTGCTCAGCATTTATACTAGTGGAATACACCCCTAAACCATAAATAAAAGAAAAATGAATAACCCAAAAGGGCAAAAAAAACTTAAATAAAACCATATGTAATCAACATGCATACCATCAACTTTCTGCAATAGTTTCCTTATTTTCTGCTTACACCCATCGCAGCTACACTGTATGTTAACTTTCAGAACCCAAGTCTGAACCCAAAAAAACAAAAACAGAAACAGTGTTAAAACTAAAACAAAAACAAGGAAATAAAATTACAGCATTATTGGAAAAAAAAACAGTGACATAACTAAACTAAATCAAGTACCTGCAACTTCATGACATCTTGTTTATTCATCCTTTAATGAAACAGAACGGAAAAAAAAAAAAGATGAAAGAAAACTGAAACTTCTATGCTTCTTAGTTTGGGAAACAAAGAAATAAAAACCCTTTTAGCTACAAGATTTTTAAGAAAGATAAAGAGCTTAAAGGCGGTTGGTAGGCATTAAAACGCTTCTCTTTTAGGTTTGTAAAGCCTTTGTATTTAGAGAAGAGAGCAAGGAAAGAGAGAGATAAGGCGGTTGCAGGAGAGGTAAGGTATCTTCAGGATTTTAAATATAAAAAGAAATGAAAATAAAATAATGAAAGAACAGCCTAGCTTAGGTTCTTGCTAGTATGAGCTTAGTTCAGTGTGGCTTGGCTTTATACTATTTGAAGCTTCCTAAAGTGATTTACAGCCAATTTTAATTTTTTAATGAAAAAGGAAGAATTTTTTTTTTTTTTGGTGAAAAAAGGAAGAAAATTTTAATTCTTGGTTTTAAGTGGTTGTGTTAACTTTAGTAATTCAACTATTTAATAATATAAAACTATGCATTAACATAATCTTTTTTATTTCTCCACTTGTATTCTATATTTATAATCATCTCAATTTTAAATATCATTTTACTACATTTAGTTCCATTATAATTTTTTTATTTATTTTTAATTAATTATTCAGTTTTTTTTTTCATGTCTTAGTAAAAGTGATTAAGCCTAATAAGTCCAAAGCTGAAGCAGCTTTGTGTCTCTCACTTGTTTGGTTTGGTCGGTAATTGCGGTTTCAGACTTGGGTGTTTGACTTAAGAGGCAGGTTGTGGACTGTCATTGCACATGCTGTTTTAGTGGGGTTTGTTTTTTTCTTTAATTTATAATAAATAAATAACATTTGAATAGTTTAATAGTTTGTAGTTTGGACATTGGATCTTGGAACTTGCTAATAATAATTAATTAACATTTTAAAAAATCTAAATATACAATAATGGTACTTGTACAGGTGCAGTTTTAATCTTTAAATTTTAAAGTATCAACCTAAAATTTTCAATTATTTTTGCATTTTCGTATTGTTAGCACTATTCTTACCATTTTTAAACTTTTAAATAATTTGAGAGTTATGAATAATTTTATAACGGTCTCATGATCGCGTGGAATGCTAAATGGAGTGATATTATTGTTAAATTGAATTGTACATTTGCTATTAAAGATATCTATGCTGGCTTGAAAGGGCAATTATGTAGAAATTTAGTTTTAAGAATTCGAAAGCTGTACAGTCGTGAATGAAGAGTAGGTTTTGAGCATATATGAAGGGAGGAGAATTATGCCGCTCACATTTTGGCTAGGATGATGAAGAAATCCCTTATTGGCACCCAAATTTTTCATATAACATCCTTCACCAGTTAAGGATTTGCGCTCTCATAATTAAATATTTTTTTTTTTGTTATCTAAAAATAAAGTTAATCATCTTCAAATTTATTTTAAATCAAACCTTCATATATTTTAATTATTTATCTATACTTAATAGTTTTTTTTTTTAATTTTGTAAGGGATTAGTCTCAAAATTATACATAAACTTTGGTTTAATTTGTAATTTTATATATGAACTTCCATTTTGTACAACTTTATTAACACAATTATTGATATAGCATCATTTTATGTATACATATTACATACAAAAATAATTATATTTATCCGATATAAAATAAATGTGTATGGTTAAAAACACAATCAAAATTTCAATTGTTGATTGAGTTTTAGCTCGATTGCCATGGTCATTGTTGTCAATACAGAATGATATAGGTTCGAGTGCACTGAAACACATTATTCTCTTATTTATGAATTGAGAAAAGGCTATGGGTAATTCTAGACACTTGTACCAAACAAAAGCAAAAGCATATATGATTAAAATATATAAAAAAACTATTAAAAAATCAATTATATAATTGCATAAAAAACCAAAATTGATTAAACTTAATCCATTCTTTAATAAATTATTATTTTTTATTTTCTCTAACACTTATCCAAACATGTTCTTTATCTTTTCTTTATTTTGTTTTTGGTAATTTCTATATCATATTTTTTTTTATTAAGGGTTACTGCTTATCTTTTTCTATTTTTAAATCTCTCTAGCCTTTTCCATTAAGTGGGTTAAGACTTAAAATAAAGGAAAAATAAAGTGATACCAACCAAAAATAAATAACATACCTAAAATATGTACATTTATTTAGGGTAAAATATATGTATCATTTTATTATGCAGTGAATGCTTTAAAATAAAAAGGAACATTCTTTTGTCAAAGTTCGTAAGCTGTAAAATAGGTTATGGAAAATTTTTAAAAAATTCTCAATGGATTGAATAAATAAATATCTATGTGTGGGTATAATTGTATAAAATAACTATGATTTCTGATGAAATTTTTATTATCTGTCATGTAAGTAAAGTCCAAATGGAGGATAATAGAAATAAAAATTATTAATAAAAAATGAAAAATAAGATTAATTTGTAATTAAAAAAATGAAAAATAAACAAAATGGGCTCAAAACAAAAGAATGAAAAAGATGTGACATTGTGTTCCAGGACTTATCCTAAATGCCAAAACCCATGCTATTAAGTGCTTTTTCCAATAATTCAACTTAAAATATATTAATTTGACCTAAATTATGCATTTCCATTCTTTATCACATTTATTTTTTATTTTTCAATCTTTTCCTTTTATTAAATAAATTTTAAATGTTTTGGTTGTAGTGGGTGAAATTAAATACATTTCATATGTTAAGGTGCGTTATTATAAATATGCGACGTCTTTGTACAAATAGGGTACCATTATTAAATTACAACAATAACATCGTGAATGATAATAAAAATAACGCTACCATTCTTAAAGTAGACTTCCCAACCCGAATGTTTGTTCAAAAAGTGAAAGGATTTGAGTAAAGATATAGGCTCGAAAAACAGATCTGGATAAAAAATAAGATCCGTTTTTTAAACAGGTCGAGCATTGAGTAAATATTTTTGACCCAGGCTTAGCTTGACCCGAATTTGCAAAAAATAGATGATGCTTTTTTTTACTAATTTTCGTTGTTTTGGTATTATTTTACTATTATATTGTTACTAGTTTGTTGTTATTGTTTGGATATTGTATAACTCTTGTTTTATTATTAAATTTATTACTATTTTAGATGTACTTGTTTGCTAAATTACGATTATCTTAATCTTATTTAAGTTTATTTTTTATTTTTTTCATTCATTAGGAAATATTTATTTTAATGTTTTTAATGTATTTGATGTATTATATCTTTTTTTAAATGTATTTTTGTATAAAGATATAATATAAAAAATTTTAATATAGACGGATCAAGTCGGGCTTAGACAAAATTTTAAACTCATATTTTGAGCCAAACCTACAAAACGGGCTTAAATTTTTTTACTTGACCTAGCCATGAAAAACTCTATGTTAAATACATGCAAGTGATTTTGATTTGTATTTATTTTATTGATTAATTATATTTTTTATAAACAAACCATATTTATTAATGAATAAATATCACAACAAACAATATTCTTACCATTCGAATATCTATACTATTTATAAATATTTTTATTGGTGTCACTTAATAATTGGATCTCAACTCAATCCAAGAAAAATATATTTGCTAAATAACTTATATGATTAAGCGGGTGTTTTTGTCTTTTCATATTTCTATAACCCAATAAAATTTTGTACATGATGAGATTTAAACCAATAAAATAATGTATAAAGCTTTAATAAGTATATTTGTTATATACATTTTGCATTGGTAAATTTTAAATTTACGACTCGACCAAAATTTTATTTTGATTTATTTATGCATTTTAATTTTATTATGCAGATTTTATTTCGTCCATCGATTGTATATATTGATAATGTTGTTGTTTAAGATGGTGTCACCAACTTATGGTTGATGAGAAAACAATGACAAATAATCGTATTCATTTAGTATTCTTAATATGACGTATTCATGTATTTAAATTCCGTTTTATTTATAATCTAACGTATTTTTTTTATTTTAAAATCGTGCACATTTCACGTGTTACTATTAATTTTTAAACTATACAATTAATTATTTATTGTATATTATTTTTAAACATAAATTTATGTTCTAAATACTTAGTTTTTATACGTATACGTGTGTGATAAAATTTTTAGTGTTAATAAAAAAATATTTTAGTAAAGAACAATTTCACCCTAGATATAGTTAATATTGTTTACAAATTATATTAGCCAAAATTTAGTGAATTGGCATGACTAAATTCTATTTTCTCTTTTTAAATGATTAGTTGTTTAATTATGAATATGAGACGTGTAAGTTTAATATACAAAAAATATTAATTTCAATGAATGATTCATTCCCTAGAATTACCATATTTGTAATTCGCTTATTTTTAAAGAAAAACACGTCATTAATAAGAATTCTAAACCATAATCATACATATAAGCATGATTTATAGTACAAATCACAAATAAAATAAATATAAAGTGACACACAAATATCGTTACTGTAAACAAAATGCAAGAAAAAGACAATTTAATAAATCTTAGTCTTGACATCATTGGACAAACTCAACAACGGTCTCCGATCAAGTAATAAGGTAATGTCAAGAGCTCAAGAGGCATAACGCATCAATGATTCACAAAAAGTAAAATTTCAAATGATCAATCCTCCCTTTCATCATCCAAGGTTCCAATTTTTCTGAATTATTTCATCACAATAGTACTCTATCATGACGAAATCTTCTAATAACAGTTCTCAATAATCTAATATCACCATTGCCCGAACAAATCTCATATATGACTAGAGCGTCACTACAAATAAATAATCAAAACCAAAATTGGTGGTCTAATTAGTGAGATCAATAATCCATTTAAAAATTATTTAAAATTCATGAATTAAAAAAAATTAATTTACTTAATTCAACCAATTTGTATCGATTCACGGGTCAACCCACCCTTATTCGAAACGAATACTCCTAATTAAAGAAAACAAAGGACCACCGCGCAGTTCTAGAAAAACAAAGGTCGGAGGGAAAAAGCCAACAAAAGAGACGAGAAAGACGTCAGATTTTCAAATCATATAAATAATATGTTTTTTAACGTTTTCTTTAGAAATTAATTATTTGTTCTTGAAGTCGGTGACTACTGTAAATAAATTATTTTACCAATTCATCTTTCATTCTATAAATTCCATTTTTTTTTGTATTTTTTTTAATTTTAATCTCATCATTATAATTCTTATCATATATGTTCTTTTTTATACAATACTTAGAGTTATTTATAGTCCCTTCCTAACCCTTAAATAAAAAGATAATTCGCTTCAACGCACTTAAACTCATATCTTCTTACATTGATAACAATGTTGATACCAATCAAGCTAAGACTCAACCAGCTTTTTGTTATATATTTTTTACAATAATGATTCATTTTCAGATTATAAAATGATGAGTGACTTTAGAACGCTAAAAATTATTAAGAAACAATCCTAAGTGGCATTTTTAAAATTATGATAAGTGGATAATGTCTTTATTTGATATGTCAGCATTTTATTTATTAAACTAATGTAGGCTCCATAATTTAAAATACATTTTAATATGAAATAATATTTTATGCATCATCAGTGAATAATAAAATGAAACATCATCATTATTGGAAGAGATGAACATGGTAGGTGGCTTCGGGGGATTGGGAGAAATATTGAAAGATGCAATATTGAACAACCTGAACTTTATGTTATTTATGATGGCCTTCAACTTGCATGGAATTTTAATCGGGGGAGATTTTATTGAGATTGACTGCGTTCAGGCTATTACAGGTATTCATGGCGGTTTTAAAGGACAAGCAAATAGAGATTTGATATTACATATCCAAGAACTATGTAAACGTGTTTGGCAAGTGGTCATTAAGCAGATTTCAAGTGAAGCGAACTTTGCCCCCCCCCCATATCCTAGTTGGTCTAATGAAAGAGTTTCTGTTTGGGCCCGTGTGTTTTATGTTGCCCCTACTAGAGTTGCTGATCAAATCCAATTAAATAATACTTCTATGATATCTAATTCTAATGTTGTCTCTGTTGATTGTAATTTAAACTGTATTTTTCCTATAAAAAATAAGACATCGTCATTCAATTAAACAAAAAAATGTGGAGGACATGTAAATTAACTTTTTAAAATAAAAATATTTTTATGAAATAATATAAATTTAATTTTTAAAAAATTAAAAACAATTTAATATATTTTAATCGATACATACAATTAGCCAATGCATCACAAGGGTAAGAAAACTAATGTTATTATATATCTATACGGTCATACATGTGGATCTTATCTGAAGTGTCACACGTTACTTATGTCCAAACTCAATTGTGAAATTATTAAAAAACTAATCATTTTAAAATTTATTTATAAAATTGTCAAAAATTCATTTTTTATATAAAATTTTAGAAAACATGAAATATATATTTTTTAAGATTTTAAAATTAAATATAGAAAAAAATAAAATTAATTTCACATAAATTCCCTTCCAGGGGTCTTGATCCTTTAGTCAAAACTTAAATGATAGAATTGCAATTTTAGCCCCACTCAAATATCAATAATTCATCATAATTCCTTTTAGCTTGTTTGTTAAATGAACTCCTCGTACAATAAAAATAGTTTCAGTTTTGGTACAAATATTTTAACTTGAAGTTAAAATATTTTTGAAAATTACATCTAGACCCTCCTCCATAATTGGGCTCTAATTTAACCTTTCTGCTTAGTTTTAACTTTTCCTTAAATTATATCAACTGTCAGAGGCTTTTTGTTTTGCGATTTTACAGTGGTGCTTTACTTGTTTGACCACTTAAAAAATGGGGAAATTATTATAGGGAAATGTGGTACAGAAAGATAACAAATAAATAGAATAAGATCAAGAGTGCCATCATTGTTAAAAATAAGAATAAATATCTTAATCTCATTTTCATTTTCAATATTATATATACAGAAACAAGAGATTGATAGATAAAAGTCAAATAATGGATGTAATTTATAAATTAAAAAAAATCAATTTTTATGTTTATAAAATATTAACAGTTGATCATGAAATGTATTTCATTCTTATGAGCGGGAATTGAATCTTATCTGCATGGTTAAGGGATAAGATGAGTGACTATCACGCTACACTTCATGGGTTTTAATTTCCTTTTTATATAAATTGAAATTGAATGTTCAAATTCAGGACAAATATTTTATGAGTTGCTGATATAATTGTTAAAATTTTCAAAATGGTCAAATTATGATCAAACTTTTTTTAATATGCTCAAATAAAAACATTTCTAATTATCGTATATCATGTTTCAATTTATGTTTTTATTTTTTTTCTTTTCAAATAATATGTAATACAATTATCATGTGTTCTATTCTAAATATGTCAACATTGTCATTAGGGGAAATTCCAAAAAAATTTATTATGTATTAATTTATAATTTCATTATTTTTGAAGGGATTAAACATAATTTTTTTTAGAAGTTAAAGTGTAATTTTACTATATATTAATTTATAACTTCCTTATTTATAAGAAGATTGAATTGAAATGTTTCACTTTAAAAGTTAAAATGTAATTTTACTATATATTAATTTATAATTTTTCTATTTATAAAAAGTTTAAATTAAATTTTTTTTCATTTTTGGTAGGACCAAAACCCTGACTATTCCTTTCAAATTTGCCCTTGATTGCTTTTCACTCAATTTCACACTACAAACTACAATGAATAGGTGAAAAGTTTTTATTTGAATACCTTAAAACAATATTTAACCTTTATTAGTTTAATATAAAAGTTATAAGAGAAGATTTAGGGTGAGTTTGAATAGGCAGTGCATTTACTTACAGTTAGTATAAAAATAATTGTGATGATGAAACTAAATATTATAGCGTGAAACAGAAAATAAACTAAATGCACTCTACTGCCCATCGAAACTCACCCTTAACTTATAAATTAATTAAACTAAGTTCAAATTGAAACTAAAACTCTGAACCAACCAAAATAGTTATTGATTTAGTTTGTTCAATCTTAAAAGCCTAACTAGTGAGAGAATAAAAGTAATTGTTGTCCCCAAAATATCTTCTACTTCCTTTTTCCTCTAAAAAGATGTTTGAATAGTGACAAAAAGATCCCCCTTATCATAGGGTACATACCCTAAAAAATCTATTGAAAAACCCTAAAAAAAGTGTTTTTTTTCTTTTGAGATGTATATTAAGTTAAAAATATAGTTTTTTCAAGAGTTAGTATTTTATCACTTAATGCAAATAAGGTTTAGTACATAATAAATGTCTGTTTTAATTTATTTTTATTTTTTTAATAGAGCACATGACAGCTTTTCATAGTGCACCAAATATTTCTTTTATAATATAAATTCTTTTGTCAGTATTTAGTTCACTAATAGTTTATTTTTATCCTATAAATAGTTTTAAAAAATTAAAATATATATTTTTAATATTTTACTATATTTTTATAGAATATTTATCAATTTTTATTTTTATTTACGAAATTTAAAAATTCCCTTCCATCATCTTCTTTATTTATTAAAAGAATGGTTAATTGAAATTCTTACTTGTAAATTGTGCATATCTCTAATGCAACTAAGTCATGAAGCTATGCTTAGATTTTGAGGAAAGCATTACTTTTAAGCAATAATGGGTGTGTGTATATATATTAGAAATTAAAGTGGATTAAATCATGTAATTATGATTTATCAGTATCAAAGTTGAAAAATCTTATAAAGTTGGTTTTGTAACTTTGGGTATATGATTACATTAATGCTTTTGGATCATATATACACACTAGATCTACAATTTGCTTTAGTTTTTCTTTTTCATTCAATCACTTTTTCTTACTCCTTTTATTGTTTTTAAACATCATTGAGTATAGCTTTGACTAAAGGCAAGGTCTGAAATATGTTTTTAAGGGTAATCGAAATTAAATTATAATTTTTACGATTAAAAGTGTAATTTTAATTCTTTTACAAATTTTTTATATTTTTTTATAATTTTTAAAAGATTAAATTATTTTTTTAATCATTTTGAAAGAGGAGCAAATTACAATTTTACAATTATTAATTTTAAATTTTAAAAAGTGTTTACGAGAGAGCTGGCTTTGTCTATGCAAACATAAGATTTTTCTTAGCAAAATAAAATGAAATTTTTATTTAAAAAAGAAAAGCTTTAGGCACTCGATAAAACCCAAATTTCTACTGCTACATGATGAATATCTAACTATGCATATATGCAATAGTCATAATATTTTTAAACTTTCAATATTCGATGGTTACATTAAATAATATTTTTAGGATTAAAATAATTTAATTATCATATTAATTTGAATTTTGAAGAAATTATATATCCAATTTTATTTTTTTGGGGTGGTAAAAATTATTACATGCCTTTGTCTATACCCTTACATTACATCTTGACTAAATATAGAGCCAGTCGGTAAACAAAACTCTCCCAATTCTATTTCCTTCATCTATAGGACCCTTAACCACCGTAATATGAATATGACGACGCAAATGTAATTCTATATATGTGATTCATCAAATACTCAAAACCTTAAAATCTAAAAAATCTTGAACGATTATATGTACTTGGGGTTTATAACTCCACAACATTAACGTTTTTCTCGTGAATTTGTAAGTGATATCTCAATTAATCAAGATGTTTCTTAAAATTTTTGAGTTCTCCTCAAAGTACATGAAACAAAACAATATTTTCGATTAAGGGTCTGAGTCTCTTTCCTCAACCAAATTAATGCTTTGTATTATAATATAATAATATTAATAAGAGTAAAACAAGATTGTTTGAATTAGACCAGATCGGTTAAACCAAAAATCAATTGAGATATTAATCTGGAGAGGGATATTGAATCTATTGACTTGAGAATCGATATAGGTTCGATTGAACAAAACAAAATATTTTAATATGTATATATATTTAATATTAATTTTTATAAATTTTTTAGTGATTGGTTTAAAGATTAATTTAACTGATAAACTAATAATCTAACTAATTCAATTACCGATTTGATATTAAAAACTTTCTATTAAAATAAAATATAAAACTTGAACACTCAAATTATTTTAAGGATTGTCAATATTCTAATAAGAAGGACAATAATTTGTGATGGTTAGATGCAGTCAACCTAAGTGGATGAGATTCAGGTGAAGGGGGGGGGGGGTGGTAAAGGAACAGTGAGTGTTGTATAGGTGTAGGTGTTTGCTATATTCCCATAGATCAAAAAGTGATGAATATTGAACACAGCTTCAGCTTTTTCAAACAAGCTTTTGTCACTTCTACTTTTGTGTTTTTGCCTTTCAACTCTGTTAAACACTAGAAATCATAGAAAGAGAAGTAAATTGCAGTTTTACATTACTGACACTCGAATCAGTTTCAGCTCACCCTTTTCTATCTTTTTCTATACATATCTAAAGTTTACTTCTTTATATCCTTTTATCCTTTTTGGGATAATAACCCAACCCAAAAATTTTGAAGATTCTTATAATTTTAAAATCGTTTTAAGTTAATCAAAATTCGAATAAATAAGGACAAGTTAATATGTTGGGTTGTTGAAACTAAATTGAATTGGTTGGATTGAGAACTTGTTAATATATTAGTTTAGAGTAAGAGAATGAATTGATAGGTTCATGGATCGAGAAAATAATTAATTGAATTAATGATTGAATTTAAATTTATAATTTTCTTTAATTCATATAAATTTTTAATAATTTATTTAATTGAAAGTAAACGAGTGATCAGATTGATTGGACCAATCATATCAGGAACCAGTAGCTTGACTAGTTTAACTATCAGTCCAATTTTAAAAACATTGTTTAAAGCATTTAAGGTCTTGGGATTCAAGGGATAAAGTTTGAGTCTAACCACGTGTAAATTACTTATGTTGCAACCTCAAGTTGTTTATTTGCTGAAATGCAAAACTATAATGAAAACACTAGATTGCAGTGATCACTACGGCTGGCACTGAGAAAAACCGTGTAAACAAAGCAGTAATTAACACAGAGATTTGTTTACGCAGTTTAGTTTCCCTACATCCGTGGAACCTATCTCAATGAGCAATTCCACTATCTTTGAACATGAATACAACAAGTGATTTACACTATCACTTCTCAAGTATATAGATATCACATTTGTACCTAAAGACTATAACACTCACCTCCAAATCCTTCCGTTGAGAACTTAGGCAGTAAACACTCTCAATAATGTTTACAATACAATTTGCACTCTCTCACAAAAATGTTCCTTAATGAGTAGATTTAAATGTACTCAATAAGCTCTCATACATAACCTATACAAGCCCCTCCACATATATTTCATTCGTCTTGCTAACATAGAATCTAAGTGAATACAAAGTAACTTATTGAAAGTAGCTAATCCAATCACACTAATCAAAGAACAATCAATCGAATGTATGACTTCCAAAATAGCAGCATAATCTTGATCGATCCTCCACATTCCAAGGATTGATTTAATTAACTCGAATCCAATTTACTGTTAAAAAAATCTTCAATTAAATAACATATAACCAGGTCCAACGATTTTCTCTATTAAATTATGAAATCAAACAAGCCAAGTATTTAACCACTTCAATGGTAGTTAGTAGTCAGCACTATCGAGTGCCTCTCAGCACATTTTGTCTCAATAATTTCTGACTAGTTAGTTTATTAATAGAGTTTAATTTAATTAATTAATTTGAGTTGATTTAGCTAAATTGTTACTTATAATAATTTATACATTTTCTATAAAAAATTAGTTGTAACTTAAAAAAAACCCTTTAAAGTTAAATCCACCTTTATAGATATTTTTAAAAATCTTATTGTCATTATTTGGAAATTTTATCTTTGGAAAAATGTAGAAATCCCCTTTGATAGAACATCACCGCTTACTCCAATTTCATGAAAATACATTAATCTTAAAGTTTAGTTATATTTTTATTTTTCTTTTATTTCTTTCTTGTTGTTTTAATTTATTTATTTATCATTAAGATATTTTAAACGTTGATATTTATTTTAAATAAAAAATAGTGTAAAGAATTCACCT
This sequence comes from Gossypium australe, assembly GCA_005393395.2. Taxonomy (NCBI): domain Eukaryota; kingdom Viridiplantae; phylum Streptophyta; class Magnoliopsida; order Malvales; family Malvaceae; genus Gossypium; species Gossypium australe. Next base: position 127,793,703 of record CM016624.1, on the reverse strand, counting down.
TCAAGTTAATATATAATTAAAAAATAGTTTAGAAATTTTAAATTTCACTTGAAATAAAGTTAATTAGATTTCTATTTTATAGTAATTCAATATAAATTTATTTTTAATTAAAAATAGACTAAATGAATAAAAATAGATATAAAAACACACTGTTAATAAAATACGGATACAATTTTTTAATCTACTTAGTAAATAAATATTAGGGGAAGAGGTTTATTTTATTTCCATCAAATTTTGCAGGGAGTAAAGATTGTATGAAATAAAGATGTCATGTTATGTCATTCTGTATCTTTTTTAATTATTTAATGATATTTAACTAATTTTTTTCATGTTATTTATTGTAACGCCCCAAAAACCCTTAATTTTTATTTTATTTTATTTTTATTTTTATTTTTATTTTCGTATGTTGTTGTTATACATACATGTCTGCTTCAATGGTTAAGTGTTCTGGAAAGTGTCTGAGAAGTTTTGGGTTCAAGTCTTAGCTTAGGCAAAAATTTTGTCTTTAATTGAATAAACCCTTATCTTTGGATACTAGGGTTATAAATAATTGTTGATAAAACATGTTAGAATAGGCTTGTTGGTCTAGTGATTAAGTGGAGCGTTAGTGTTGCAAGGGTTTTGGAGTTCAAATCTTTGTGCGATAATAAGGAGGGGATTATTTTTATTACTTGCCCGTGGAAGAATTGTAGTTTGACCGAAATTTGAGTGTTTGAGGAGTGTGGGAAAGATGTGGCCGACTTTTAGGAGGCTAAAAAGGGGGGATTTCGGTTGTAAGGGATTTGGATAGGGGAGGTTGGAGATTTTTGAGGAGAGATTTTGGGGATAGGAGGAGAGTTGGTGCCGAATTGGTATTGCTTCTCTCAAAATTTCGGCTAAGGAATTGTTTCCTCTATTTTCTTCTTTTTTTTTCTTTTCATCATTTCCTGTGTTTTCTACCGAATGTTCTTCTGCTAGAGTGCCGAATTTTTGCTGAGGGATTTTGCTATTTTCTTTCTTTTTTCTTTTCTCTCATCTCTGTGTCGTTTCATTCCTCTTCACCTGGGTGTCGTTCTTCCCCTAAGAACTCTTCTTCTGACTGTCGATATTTCACCATAATTGCTACAACTTCCTTTTTCTTTCACGCTTTCGGTAAGTTATGATGATGTTTTTCGTTATGGTCACCTAACCAATCGGTCACTAAGGTTTCGACTTTCGGTTAGGAGACGATCAAAGTTTGAGGGCGGCTAGTCGAAACTGTGGCTTTGGGTATTCGTCGTTTTCCGTTGGTGGTAAGACTGAAATGACTGAAAGCTGAATGGCTTGTTGTATCTTGATCAATTCTCGTTAATTTATCACTGGTTCTTTTGTTAACTTTAACTTCGTTGGGTCTTGTTTTGCTCCTAATTAAATGGATGGTTGGGGTTATTTTGTCTTGACAGCAAGGAACCGTTTGGAGCAAGGTCCCTTTTCTGTGGAGTCTTAGCACTTTCGTCCGAGGTTTCAAGGTTGGTACCGTGCGTTTATTTTAGAAGTGTTTTTGGCTGTATGTTATTGTGCTAGTGGTGAGTGAGACTAACGATAAAATTGGAATGTTCGAATTTAGGTACTATTGGTCTCGATGGTGGTTTGCTGCGAAACCATAACAGGTGTGTAAACATAATCACGATTATGGAAATCGGCAAAAGCTGGAATAAGTGAACGTCGAAGCTACACGGGTGTGTGCTCGCCCGTGTGACTACACATGGGTGTGTGATTGACGAGGCCGGCCATGTACGAGTTCATGGGCCGGGCCGAACTGGGCCGTGTGGCCCTACGAGCATGTGGAAACTGTTGGGCCAAGTCGTGCATTTCACACGGCCAAGGCCATTATGGGCCGTGTGGGCCACACGGGTGTGTGGGCCTATATGGGCTAGCAACATGGGCTCATGGGCCCATTTTTACTATTTGACTGCTAAGGTTGCACGGGTCGCCTGATTCGACTGTGGACCTGCTGTTGGGTCGATAAGCTTAGTTAGACCCCTAATTGACAAAATGACTGTTATGGCCCTATGCGATATATTTATATGTATATGTACATGTAAGGCTATATTTTAGCATGCTATGTAGACTGTAGTGAATACATATACGTTACTATGATATGACATGACATGATTGCATGATGCATTGCATGGGGATGGGTTGTTATTGATCGAAGGAAGTGTACTAAAAGGCTTCGAGCCTAAATTACTACTCTCTGGAGTGTAGGGATTGGTGGGTTGATTATATCCCCACATAGAGTGTAGGGTTGGACGGAGATGGAGTGTAGAGGCTGGATGGGTAGGACTTGTATACTGGTTCATATGTTACTGCACTGATTAATGTTACTGTAATGGGCCAAGGCCCAAGCACATGACTGTTCTGTATTGAGATGGGCCAAAGCCCAAACTGAAATTGTCACTGATACTGAAAAAGGGCCTAGGCCCAGACTGTGTTTGTTTTCTGTCTATTTGTTAATATGGGATTACACACTGAGTTTTCGTAAACTCACCCATCTGTTTTAACTGTACAGGTAACCCCCAGTCATAGGCGGATCGGTGCAACGGAGGACTCATCGGTGGCCACACGACCTATCTAATTCGATTTAGTATTTTATGATTTCAACTTAATTTTTGGGGTATTTTATTGTAATAAGGGCCTTTGGATTTATATTTTTAATTTGGGTTTTTATTGTTGTTTTGGTTTATAACTACTAGCAGTAGGAAAAGTCGCGAGTTTTCAGAAAGATAAATGTTTTATCAAAATTTCCTTAAATACGCAATCGGTTTAAAAGCTTTCGCAATAAATGACTCTTTGAAAATTAATAACTTTTTTAAAAGTTAATAACTTTTCAGTGATCCATGCTTTGAAAATGAACAACCCGTTTTTAGACTCATCATTGAATAACACAAAGTGATTAAGGGCTAGTTTGGCAATGCTTTTGAAAAGTGCTTTTGAAAAGTTTGCTTTAAAATTTGAGTGTTTAGTATTGCTGTTAAAAAGCGCTTTTGAGAAATAAAATGTCCATTTTAGACATGTTATTATCAAGTAACAAATGTACATTTAAATAAAATTTAAATTAGTTAATATTATTATATTTTAGTAAGAATAAAAAAAAATTACTATAACTTGTTAATATTTTAATATATGAAATATAAATTTTAAATATTTTTAAGTAATAAATATTAATTACTTATAAAATTTAATTAGAATATATAAACTACATTTTAAATATTTAAATATAACCATTAAATATTTATAATTAATATTTTAAAAAATATTTTTTTATTTTTAATTAATGATTTTAACACATTTGTAATTAAACATCACGAAAAAAAGGGAAATTACTATGTTATTAGAGGGGTGAAAAAGTAATTAAGCATTAAAAGTGCTTTTGGGAGAGGAAAAGTTAAAAATTTTAACTTCTGAAAAGTCAAAAATTTCAGCCAAAAACAGCTTGTTCTGCACAGCTTTTCTTCCAAAAGTGTTTTTGGAGCCAGAAGTACTTTTGAAAAGCAATGAAGAACTGGCCCTAAATAGAAATGAGGATTTCAACGACAACATATTTTACGAAAAACACTTCAATGTGACATCACCAGATTCGGCGATAACGTCCAGGCCAGGTTTGGGTGTTACATTTATACACAAATTTAGTAATTTTTTTAACTTGAACCCTAAACTCAAAACCTTGAACCTAAAGTTTTGAACCTCAAACTTAAAACCCTAAATCTTGAACATTGAACTTGGCCTTTTAATTTAGAGTTCAAGACTCAAGTTTAATGTTCAGTGTATGGGCTTGAGGTTTGGGGTTCATGATTTGAGTTTAAGGTCAAAGTCGAGGTTAAAGTTAAAAAAATTATTAAAATTATGTATCAATAATATAAAAAAATTACTAAAATATTATTAAATAATTAAAAAGAAATACAAAATAACGTGATATATTAATTCATACAATCCTTTCTCATGTTGTTGTAAGTGAGGTTTTCTTTTTTTCTTTTTCTTTTCAAACCATAGCAGCGTAAAATTTTAGCTGGATCATCATCATGCACCACAGTAAAGAGAAAATAGCTTAACCTCCACATGGGCATATATTTGAATATTTTTAATGTAAACTAATTTTAATATAAATATATTCTAAAATAAATATAATCAAAGGCTATTATAATTTATTATTATTTTATTATATAAAATAAAAATATTAATGTTAGAATAATTTTATAAATATATAAACCTTATATTTTATATGAATGAATTATAAACAAGTAGATATACCAATTGTTATAAAAAAATGAATTAACCATAAAAAGATAATTAAAATTTTTTTATCATTAATATCATAAGTAATTTAAAATAATTAAATAAAATAAAATTACAAATTCAAATATTTTAATAATTTATAAAAAAAAATAATTTAAAAACTTCTATTATATAGAATTTTTAATCTAATATCTTTAATAGTAATATTCTATTTTCACCTTATCACTACAATTACTTTTGAATCCAAACATACACCTTACTAAAGTTTTTAATTTCACCGTTACAATAACTAATTTCACTAGCACTCATGTTTTTAACCTCACGAGAGACAAAGACACCGCCCATCTAAAAGAAGCCTTAAGCTTCCATTTAATATTCGAGAATATTTTCTATTTTCATTTTAGAAAATAACTAATTTTCTAAACATGTTTTGTAAAAATAAATGAAAACTTCTAGTATTAAAAAAAAACAAGTAGTTGGATATAATGGTAACACATTTCACTTCTAAGAGGAAAACATATATTCGAACATTGGAGATAATATTGTTGAGAATGGTAATCTCAAATCTTAAATATAAACAGTAAAATCGATATGCAAAAGAAAGTGGGAATATTTTTGGTATAAAATTTGATAAATTTGCGTGTTGAACAACTGGATATGATGATATCTTATGAATTTATTTCTGGAAAAATGTATAAGTTAAATGTTATAGTCATTCTTACAAAGCAATAATAGAGTACAATAAATACCTATTTGTAGCATATTACTGAAGTTAGGTTATGGCCATGGAGAAAGTTTATTCAATTCTAAAATTAGAAGGAACAAAAATTCCTTATCAGTCCCCATCTTTTCATTCTCATTTAATAATTGAACCAACTGTAAATTTTCCCTATTTTCAATAAAAAAAAGTTACAAATGGTAAGTAGGGATACAAATACCTATTTATTAGAAAAAAAGTTACAAATGGTAAGTAGGGATACAAACACCTATTTATTAGAAAATAGGTTAGTATAACTGATTTCACATATTTCGGATTTATAATTTAAAGTTATTTGAGTTAAATGGGTTGAATAAGAAAAGTTAAAAATCGATTTGATTTGACTTGAAGTATTTGAATAATTTATAGAATACAAATTAAAAATTCAAAAAATCCGAACAAATTAAATCAACTATGAAGTTAATCCTAGTACACCATGTCACAACTTGCTATATATAAATCATGATGGTTTATTTGAATAGGTTTGGAAATTAGTAAGGTTCAAATAAGTGGAGCAAATTGGTTGCCAATTGCCATATTCTCATTGAAGCAAAAGGATTAACGAAGGAAGGGAATTGAGCATGAACAGAAAAGCAAAAGATATTTTTTTTATTTAAACATATTAAAAGAAAAGAGAAAAAAAAGAAGAAGAAGTGCTTGAAAAAAAATATAACAGAGGACAGTGACATGTTTTTTTCACAGCTGGTTGACAATTAAGTTGGGTCCCTCAAAGCACAAGGATGGTGATGGGTTACCCTTAAATCAGGGACAACAAAAAAAAAAGAACAGCTTCAATGGCAGTGACCTTTATGAGCTGAGACCCTGTCTGAAGGGTCCCCAAACAAGCAAGAGCCATTATTAGACTGGTAGTACCCTTCCTTCTGCTGGACAGTCACCTCATGCTGCACACAGGCTCAGCCTTGTGTGTGTGTTTTATTTTGTGATAAGATTTTGTGGTATGGTTGGAATTGGTGACAGCCAAATGTTAGTAATATGATCTGATAAACTGATAAGGTTGAGTGGTTCATTCAGTCGAGTGTGTTTGGTTGGACCCATCACCATGAACCATGCCAAACCAATAGGCTAGCCTAGTGTAACACATGATTGGTTCTGGTTCTTGTGTTAGATAAGATATTAATTTATCCCTCAACTAATCCCAGTGTTCCACTATTCATTTCTTTATTTTAATCTTTGGGTTGGATTTTAAAACTATTTGGAAGATCTCATCAGATTTCCAAACATAAAAGATTGATTTGAGAGGATTTATGGTAAAATGACGTTTCCAGAATCAATTATCAATTTAATTATTGTCAATTTCGAAAATTAATAATTAAAAATAATTAATCATCATATTAATATTTTTTATTAATTGTACACAATTTTGATTGATATAAATAATTTAACCCTTATATTTTACACATTCTGTCAACTTGATCCTGATTTAATAAATTTAACCCCAACATTTGTGTGAATGTTGATTTTTTTAGAATTAAGATCAAATTGAAAAATATACAAACATCGAGGGCTAAATTTGTTATTTTACCAATCAAAATTATGTTGTGATTAATTACCTTTAATTGCTCATTTTCAAAATTGACAGGGATTGAATTGCATTAATTTTTTTTTCCTGAGAGGAGCTAATTTGCTCAATATTAAAATTGAAAAGAATTGAAAATGTCTTTTTATCATTAATAACCCACAATTAGACTAAACGTTTTTTTTTCGAGATTTTTAGATGACTAATAAATACATCGAACTCTTTACTACTTAACTGTTACCGTAAACGCAGAATTTAAGGCATAAACACTAATAAAATTGACAATACAATATGCATACACTAACATGTGTTTTGATTTGAATGGTTTCTAACACCTAACTAGGACTTCTATTGATGTTTATAGATTGGGACATGGAATGATAATGGAAGCTGAACCTTGAGGATAACACAGAAGCTTGATGTCCTCAAATTACCTAATTTCACTGTAATGGACACATCATGCTAAAGAGGGGGGTTTTTTAAAAGAAAAAAAAATTCGGCCAAGCATTGCTTTTGGACCACTGCAATATATCTTTCTTTGAAAAAGATTATGATTTTGAATCTTGATATTAGAACGTGAGATGAATGAAAAGTTTCTTTTTATTCATACCAAAAGTTGAGTGAGGGGGGTTATTCGTTATCCGATTTAATTATTATTTTTTTGTCTCGATTTTTGTTTTTATTGACTCGGAGCAGTTTACTCAGACGTTGGTGCAATTTTTACGTTTAAAACGGTATATTGACAAATTTTTATTTCAATTGATTCGACTCAAACAATATTGTCAATGTTTTTTAGATTTGAGTTGAGAACTAAATATGTATATGAGAAGATATTGTATGAAACTGTGATTCCACGTCATCCCTTTTCAATAGGAGAATGACAAATCAGATTTTTTCTCCTCATTTTCAATTTTTTTTCTTCTAAAAAAATTCAAATCCAACTAAAAATGTTAAAGTTAAGGAGGAAAATTTTGATTTGTCATTCTCCTACTTGAAAGGGATAGAGATGACGTAGAATTATAGTTTCATACAATCCTTTCTCGTATATATATATATATATATGTCCAACTTGGGTTAATTTAATATATATATATATATTTATATTAAGGATGATTTCTTCACTATGTTTCACTATATGATGAATACATGTTGTAAACATGAATAGTCAAAAGAAAAAGAAAAATAAAGAGTTGGACTACAATGAAAATACCCCAATAATGACTTCAAAGAAAGCTACCTTGACTCAACTACCTTTGAATTTCATTCCAAGTATAAATTCAACAAGAGAGAAATATATCTGTAAATCAAAGGCTAATTGGTAGTTAACAGGATTCTTCTTTTGCTTTAGATTTTTTTGGTAAACTAAACTTTGATTAAATTATTGATAAATTTATGTTTTGATCATTTAATTTAAAAAAAAGTTACAAAATGATTATTAAATTATTCGAAAGTTTTTATTTAAGTCATCGGACTCTTAAAATCATGTTGTATGATTTCTTTGCTTACATTGCGTGCACTAATCGAAAGCTCTCATTTCCCTTTTCTTCTACACTTAATTTGTTTTTTTTATGAAACAACTTTAAACATCATAAATCTATGAACCAAAATCTAAATAGCTTTCTTTTCTGATTTTCAACACTGATCGTTTTTTCTACGCATCCATAGACATTGATCCACCGTACCGATCGTCAAATTGTCGTTTAGAGTTGACAAGCCGGACTTTAAAAAAGAATCTTAACATCTCAATAACTTAAATAAAAACTTTCAAATAATTTACTGATCATTTTGTAACTTTCTTAAAATTATGTTATCAAATCGTAAATTTATTAATAGTTTAATGACTTTGGACATAATTTATTTATTTATTTAAAATTTTTCTAAATTTACAAATAAATTGATTCTCTGTCTTAAGACTACCAGGTAGCCTGTTAGTAGGTGGAATTGTGGTAGCTACAAGACCAATAAAGCAGACTATAAGTCTATAACCTAACCATGGACCATTCAAATATAAAAAGCATGGGAATCAATAAAACACTGACTATTATTTTTTTTTTACTTTTGAATGTGTGTGTGTGAGACAGGGGATCGATTCTCTCATGCCATGCGAATGCTGCAGCCGACATGAAATTCGAGCCCAAACTTTTTTTTTGGCTGTAATAAAGAGCAAGAACAATCCCAACAAAGATTCAAATTCTACATAAGAGCAAAAACCCTTGTTTCTTTTTTGCACTTTAAGAAACCATTCAAAGACAAGAGTTATCACTTTTCACTTTTGTCCCCCTCATTCTCACAACATTGAAACGATCTTCAATGAAAACTTTAATAAATTCCCAAGCATATTCTTCTTCTTCTTCTTCTTCTTCTTCTTTTTTTTAAAATTTTTTGGCTTACTTGTACTGCAAATATTCTTCTCTGCCTTTTTTTTCTGTTCCATTAGCCTTAAAAGAGAAACATGGACAATGAGCGAGAGAGGAACATTTCAGGTTTTAACTCGACACGCTTTGTTTTCTTTCCAGACATGACAAAAATTTGTAAGAAAACATAACATGATAGGATTTTTTGTTTCTTCTTTTTATTGTCTGGTATCCTTGTAAACTACTGGATTAGGTTTGGTTCTGCAATAAGGTATGTAAGAGCTTGCAAGGCAATGTAATGCTGATTTGTTAAGAGTCCAAAGAAGAATCCCAGATACAGATTATGTTGTGTGTTCTTAATTTAATCTTTTAACTCTTTTGATTGCAGTTTCAGTTGTTGTTTTAACACATTTCGAGAAACAAAGGAGTTGTATATGCAGGGCAAAGCATAACCTACTCTAATAGGTTAAATTCTCCTATTTCTCTCTGTATTTCACTTTACTTATCAGTTTAGTCCTTGTATTTTAATTTAATCATTTTTATTTTTGTGCACTTTTTATATTTTAAAATTTTAATCTTCCGAAAATAATAATTATTAAATTAATGTAAAATCTATTATTTCTAAAATTTGATGTAGAAAACACAACTCTAATTTAAGGATCACTTTCAATGAAAAAAAATGGAGATATATCTAAAAAATAATTTAAAAGTATCCGGAATATAGGTTTCGTTACATTAGTTGTGCCATGCCCTTATTTATATTAAATAATTCAAAAAATAAAATTTGAAAAAATATATAAAATTGAAAAATAATTTTGAATTTTTTTTATAATTTTTAAATTAAAATTCGTCGAATAAAAAAATCATTTTTAAAAAATGTATATTAAAATTTTAAAAATAAAAATACAATGAAAGTGTAGAAAATATTAAAACATCTTTAAATTATATAATTATTGAATTTATCGAAAATATTGAGTTAAAATTTTTTGGGAAAATATAAAATTCAAAATATTTACATCCTAAAAAAATTCTAACAATTCAACAAATATTTTTAAAAAATTCAAAAGATAAAGAACATATAATTAATAAAAACAACCTCTTAAATTCAAAATAATATATAACTATTTATTGAAACAAAAAAACCTTTGCGGATGAATGTCAGTCAACATCAACCAATGATGGTAAAGATTGGTCAAACCCAATATTTTTTATTTGAATTTGAATTTTTTATATATTTACAAATATTTGATTCAAATAATAACATAATATGCTGACATGACATTATGTATCACATATAGTTTTTTTTGTATTAGACTTAGGGCGGGCTCAGGTTGAATTCAGGTTGAGCTAATGCAAAATTCAAGTTCGTTTTCTGAGCTCGGATCCAACCTGATAAATGGGTTTAAAATTTTACTCAAGACTGATCCAGTCCATTTGTATTAATTTTTTAAGATTATTTAAAAATATAATGCATCAAATACGTTAAGAATATTAAAATAAATGTTTCTCACTAAATTGAAAATACATTAAAAAAAGTCTTTATACTTAAATAACACTAGTCTCTTCAAGCAATTTTTGCAGGCATCGATAGAGTTATGTTAAGGCTGGAAATGTTGTATTCTCGGTGGCAGATAAGAAAGGTAACAAATTAGCATTTTTCTTGGCGATTGCTGGCGTTGATAGGGAGAAAATGTTTAAAGCTTGGTGGTGAGATTTTTGTATTATTGCTCTAATGATGTAGTAATGTTGGTATGTGACTATTTTATCTGTTGAAATTCTGTATTATTGTTCGTTGTTTTGTTTGTCTTTAGACAAGAACACAGTTCGAATGTTGCAAAAAAAAAAAAAAAACTAAAATAGTTACAACTTAGCAAGCAAATGTTTCTAAAACAGTGGCCAAATTAACAATAAAATAATAGTTATACAATATCCAAACAATAACAACAAAATAATCGCAAAACAGCAACCAAACAGTTGATTCGGGTCAAGCTTAAACAAAAAAATCTTACTCAAAACTTGGTCCATTTAAAAATGAGCATTATATTTTATCTAAATTCATTTTTCGGATCTATATTTTTATCCAAATCCGTCTACTTTTCGAACAAGTTTCTAAACCTAAGTGAATAGCCCTTACACGGTGAAATCTAAGTTCTACAAAGCAATAATTAATTATTTTACGAAAGCAAATTTCATATTTTCTTTCGAAGTATCTTACATAGAAAATCATGATTGTATATATACAAATTACCAGTCACATTCTAAAGTTGACATATTGCATACTTAATCCAATTTAAGAAGTCAAAATGTATAAAAAGAGCGTATTTGTACAGAAAGTAATTGTAATAAATTATAATTATTAAGGTAGTAATTGTAAATTATTGTAATTATAAAAAAATCACTCGTTTAATTGATATAATGTAATTACATACTAATTTTTTATGTCATTAGATAGTTTGTTTTTCTTGATAAAATAATAATAAATTTTCAAAAATGATAAAAGAGTAAAATACTTGCGTAATTCTTACCATCATTTATAGAGTGAGAATGCTCCAATTACACTCAATTCAATAAATGCTCTAATTATACTTAATTCAATAACTAATTATACTTGAACTATAGAGTGAGTTTGTTTACAAACTCAAAACCTAATAGAAATAGGTTGATTTTTAAGATGTTAAAACACCAAATGATATCAAGTCACCTATCTGATCTCCTTAAGCTGAAACCATGGAAGAGAAGCTATCCTCTTGTTATGATACTAATTATTATCAATCCATTGACACACTAGTTCATCAGGTCCTGACCCGCACTCTGTATGGGTTCACACATGCGTAGTGGTCACATATCTATAGTATGGGCGAGCCTAATATGAGAACGTGTAATATGTAATATGGGTTCGCCTACACATGATGCGAATCCACTTCGAGTATACGCATGTTAACCCTAATGCAGGATACGTGTCATCATACATGGAGACCTATTTAGCATGTCACATCTTTGAACAATGATCGTATCATATAAATACACAAAATTAACCCATTTAAGGGGACATAAAAAAAAAACTCAACACCTCTCCATATCAAAAGCTTATTTGAAATCGTTTAACCACTAGACTAATTCTTAAAATCTAATCATGCAACTTTAACCTTCTAAATAACATTTATTAAATTAATCATATGTAAATTTCAAAATTATATCTATTGAAACTTTCATCCCTTAATAGAATTTCAAAATTACCCTTATTGCTACTTTTAGTTTAAAAAAAAATTGGCATAATGATTTATTTAGTCTTTCAATTTTATAAAAAAATTATTTTAACCATTTATTTAATTTTTCGTTTATTTTAGTCCTTACGCTTTTTGTCAATAGATGAAAATATAGACATCAGTTAATTTTGCTGACATGACATACAATTAATTAATTTTTAAAAATTAATTTTAGAAAATAAAAATTTATTTCTAATGCAACATATAGGTCAAAATTAAAAGTGATTTAATAAATAATGTAAATTCAAAAGTTAAAATAATTTTGATATAAATTGCAATAATTCTTGTAATTCATTTTTACCAGATAACTGTTTATCTTTTAATAAGAAACAACTCATAATAATTTTCATATTTAGAAAGTAGATTGAAAAAAAGTATAAATTTTCTATTAAAAACTGATTAATCAATATAAATTATTTTTTAATCCATAATTGCTGGTAACACCTTTTCCTTGTAGGTCCATACAATTTATGTTTTTCATCTATTAACCCTTACTAATGAAATAATAACTTTACTCAAATCAAATCATACAACATCAGAAATTTGATTACTATTTTAGGTTTCCTGATGAATAATTTACACCCAAATTTTGATAAACTATTAAGGTAGTGATTGGGAATTGAGATTTAGATTTAGTTTTGAAATTTAAGATTTATGAATTTATCATTTTCAAATTTTTTGTTTGGGAATTAAAATATTCGGAATTTAAAATTTTGAATTATTCTAAATTTATTATTTAGATAATTTAAAATTAGATTTGGATTTCAACTAATTCTAAGTTTCGAAAACATTGTTTTTTTTAAAGGAATTACTTAGGAGGATTTTGAACATTGTTATTTGAACTAGATTGGATAAGCTGGTCGGACCGGAAACTAGTCAGGATATCGATATGGAGAAAGGCATTAAATTAGTTGACATGTTAACCGGTACGAACTAGTTGATTGGACGACCGAACCGATTTTTTAAAATATTTTTATTTTTATGAATTTTTTAATAATAATGGAATTGGATGAATCAGTCGAATTGATTGAAACAGTTGGACCAGCAAACCGTTGGCCTAATTATGGAAATTATAAGTTAAAAGTTAGGGGTTTATAAATTAGAATTGTGGAAATTATGGAATAAATGAAAATTTTGAATATTTATACTATATTAAATTAAATGCATGAAGCTTCATCATTGTTTTCAGAACTGGATAGGATCAACTGATCAAACTGATTGGATCGGGAATTAGTTGAGGTATCAATTTGAAATAAGGGGTCAAATTAGTTGACTCATGAACCGGCCAAATAGTGGGTTAAACCAATTTTATCTATATTTAATTTTTTAATAATTTATTGAATCAAATCGATTGGATCAACCAACTCGATTGAGTCAGAAATCGATGGTTTGACCGATTTACCTATCGATCAAATCCTAAAATTCTTAACTTTGTTGATAATATACTATAAATAAATTATTTTATTGTTTGGGTTTTGGAGGAAATGTGAAAGAAAAGAGAACAAAAAAATTCCCATATTTTTTTAATCAATCTTGAATTTTGAAAATTTCAAATTTTAAAATGAATTTTGAAATTTAAAATTTTACTCTTATGAAATTGGATTCGGATTTGCGGAAATCTAAATCCGACTTTTTTATTTGTTATCTAATTAAAGAATTTACGATATAGTCCTCGCTTCCTTCAAGTATAACTCTACTTTTTTAAGGTTTGCTTTCTCCTTTTTATACTTAGGTCTCCTCATAAGACTGGGCTTTTGGGCCGTATAAATTTACAATGATCTCAAAAGAGTCCTTCGAGTAAATGCACCAACCTTCAACCTTTTTAACAATCTAAACATTTGTTACTATCAAAACTGATTTTCTTGCATTTTACCTTTTAATAAAAAAATATTTTTGCCGATTGAGTCTTAACTCAGTTAATATGGACATGTTTCAATGCAAGAGTATGTGAGTTTGAGTGCACTGAAGCATATTATCCTTTTATTTATGGGTTAGGAGGGGCTATAAGTAGTTCTAGATATTATGTAAAAAAAAGCAAATACGATGATAACCTATAATAAGATTATTTAAAAAAAAAGAGTATTAGTTCGTGTATAATAGATTAAAGAATTAATTGGTCTTTACTGTTAAAATTTTTATTCATTTGTATTGTTAAAAATTAATGTAGTTGACAGAATTTACTAGACATACCATATGTTCCTCATGCCGATGTACAAAAATCAATTTTTAATAACAAAAATAAATAAAATTTTCAATAAAAAAATCAATTTACTTAGGTAAAATATAATCTAACTCTTAATACAGTAATATTCATTACTATTAAAATCCTTTCTAGTTTTCATTCGTTAGTCCATCTACAGTCACATAAAATGATAAATTCTAAAAATAAAATAAATCTAATTGTTGTGCAGGTTCTGGGTTTCAGCTTGGTAAATCTGTAATGGTGATGACCAATCATAAGAGTGAGCTAGAAGAAGAATTGGCTCACGCTCAACGCTTTCTCGCTAAAAATATTATGAAGGATGGTATACTAGAAATCAAATTATATTTTATCTCTTCTACTAAAAATTGATTAGGAGTAAATTGATAATTCTATAAAAAATTTCATCCAATTTTATTGTTAAACAATGATGTGGTTGACGGAGCAACCAAACATGTGTTACATCATACTGATGTAGCATTTTGTCCTGTCAATAAGTATTCTAATTTTAAAAGAAAGGATGAATAGTTGGTACAGTGGTAGTATATTTTTTGATTCCACAAGCAGCCTTAAAAAATTAAAGTGTGTCTTTTTTTAATATTTTACTATATCATTATAAAACACTTGTCAATTCATAATCATTTTTGTGAAAATTTTAAACTCCACAATCAGTGTACCAAATAGTTTTACTTTAAAAAAACCTAAAAATAAATAATACTTTAATCATTATTTAGAAAACCATGAAATATAAAAATATAGAATATTATAAAAATAATTAATAATATAAAATATTAATAATAAAAATGATTAAAAACAACCTAAATTTATAGAGGATTACGTTGTTTACAATAAATTTTTTATAATTTCTTATGATTCTTAATGCTTTTAAATATTTTTCTATTTTATATAATTATTTGAAAAACTATATTTATATTATCCTAAATGTGATTAATAATTATAAAAAATATTTTAGAAGTATTTTAAAAATATTGTCACAACAACATTATGTACACTTGGCACATCACGTGCCACTATCTGATTGCTCTGCCAATACTTAATTGTTTTTAAGAGAATTATTAATTTACTCTTTGATTTAAATATACAAAAACTAATTTACCAATTTCTTGAATAAAAACTAAAAAAAAAATCCGACATTTTAATATAAAAACCTCCGACAATACTTTCACAACTTATTTACATAGAAAAGATAGAAAGGCATTGGTAAAAACTTTTTGTTGTATTTTATGGTCGAACTTTGTATTTTGATGCTACCCCAATGGGCCTTGCCTCAACTTTAATCTTGCAATATTTCATTTTCCTACCAGAGGATGTATTCTTACATGTCACCTCTGTGGCATTTTCTCTTCATATGGTAAATGGTTTTGGTTAATGTTAATATGTTCCAATTTTCTTAAAATAGATGCATGATGGTGGAGCTTAATATAAGTGGTTTCTTGTAATCTCTTCGATTCGGCTTAGACGTTAGACTCGAATTCGAGATATTACATTAGCCATCAAAATTACTTGATAAGCTATTAGACCTTTTTGAAAATGGTCCTTTTAAAGCATTTGTTTAATTTATTTAGAAAACTCAAATATTCTTTTAATTTATTATACCTCAAGTCTTATTTATTACTTTGCAACGGAAAAGATGGAAATTGTTTAGGTTTTTAGAAAAATCGGTTTCATCATATAATTATAATTTAATATCCTAATTTAAAATTTATAAAGTATGTCATGCAACATATGATCAAACCTAAACCCTAAGTTTCATGCCACGATTTATAATAAATAATGACAATATTTTTAAGGAAATAAAAACATATTAAAGAAGCTAAAATATTAAAGAAAAGGCTTTTTTTTACTTATATAATACAAAAATAATAAAATGACCAAAATGGTATCCTACTCCATTATTTACGAAAATGGTATGGTGTGGGGGTAGAGAGGCAGCACTTTGTTATAAAAAAATAGTTTTTTTAAGGGTGGAGGGTCGGGGATAGGCAACACCTGTATTCTATGCCTATACACGAGTAAAATCGAGTTAAAATACAGGTACAAGGGGTGAAGGGTGTCTGACAGGCCACACCAAGGTGAACGTGTTTGACAGTTGACACCTAATGGAGGATTTGTCATAAGCGACACCTAGTCCTATTTAAGCATTGGTTTTTAACAGTTTAAAAGATAAGAAGAGAAGAGGAAAATAGTTTGCTGTAGAAGAAGAGAAATAGAGAAGAGTTCGTAAGGTCAGTAGATATGATTTTTTTATAGTATCTTTTTTTGAAATTGCATATTGAAAAATTTAATTATTTTTTACAGATTTAGTATTGAAGAAGAATAATCAATTTTTCACATGCGTTTATTTTGACGGAGTAATTTTGACAACAACAGTTGGATGTATATTGAATGTGGAGCTAGCTGAAGATTTCACTCCATTAAGTGAAGAACATGGAGTTCAAGATCCGTGTACGATGATTCTGAAAGCGTTCATTGATAGGCGATCGACTATACGCAGGATCGACATCGATCTTAATGCTCCACCTACGTCTAAGAACCTTAACCCAGGTCCCCGTTTACAAATACATTCGGTGGTGATTGAGATCGATGTAGATGGTAATGATGGATATGATAATCATGATCCTTTTGATCACGAGGTTGAAGATTATAGTGATCCTTATCTAGATGAGGTCCCAGATGATATTGATGACTAAGGCGTGAATGACAATAAAAATGTTAATGTGTCTTCAGTTAGGAACCCAAGTCAAGGCATTTTGATACGCAGTGATCCTGGGCCACATATGTCAATCAAAGATATCGACGCGATATATGTATTCGAGTTCCCGGAGTACCCCGATATACTACCTGCTCATCGATTGGTCTTGGATTTCGAACGTGACGAATTGTTCATGGGCCTCGCTACCAATGAAGACTGCGTATTTGCTAGTAAGCGGTATAGCATGAATGTGTCGGCTGACTACAAAGTTGCTGTGTCTAAACCAACATTGTATATTAGGGAGTGTTGGAGGTTTACAAAAAGCTACAATTGGCGGGTATGAGTTGCATTTATCCAGAAGTTGTAAATGTAGGAGATCCGAAAATTTTTTGGGCCTCACACATGTACATCAACACATATGACATATGATCACCACAAACTTGATTCCAAAACTATCTGCAACTATATCGTGCCAATGGTGAATGAGATATCAACCATTCCTATTTCGATATTGATTACCGGAATACAAGAACAATTCCAGTACCAAGTGTCATACTAGAAAGCATTAATAGCTAAATAGATGGCTATGGACCAGTTATACGAAGATTAAAATGCATTGTACATTGAGCTACAGTGGTGGATAGTCGTTATGTGGGAGTACATGCCTGGGACTGTCATTGAGTTACAGACACGGCCTTTTTAAGAGCGGACGACCAACTACAACCAGGAAAAAGAGTTTTCCACTAGATGTTCTGTAACACCCCTAACTAGAAACCGTCGCCAGATTAGGGTTAAGAGGCATTACCGGACAATAGGATCATTTCACAATTCATTTACGACACAAAGTCAATCATCATCATAATACATCAAACATAAACAATTAGTCCTTTATTAAGGCGTATAAGACCTTAAACATATGCTAGAGAGGGGTCGGGACTAAACCGAAGCACATACTGAAATTTCATGGAAATTTAAAACTTTTCTAAATTTCAGGGGATACACGTCCGTGGGGGTATGCCGTGTGCCTCCCACGGCTGCTAGACACAGCCGTGTGTCCTCCCCGTGGTCGAAACTGACCTTTGCTCCACGGCCACCCAGCATGCCCGTGTACTTTGGCCGTGGTCGATCCTGTCAAAACCACACGGCTACCAGGCACGTCCATGTGCCGCGGCCGTGTGCTCTTAGGCTATATACTGACTTACGCCCACGGTCACTAGGCACGCCCGTGTGCCTCAACCGTGTGGCAAAAATAGGCCACTTGTAAGGCCAAAATGCCACCCACATAGGTCAATCCTACAAGAACATTTGAGCATCTTTATACACACAATTTGGCAATCAATTTCATGTCCAATAATCATCATATCATCACATATAATCTTATTTCTAAGCATGCCATCTATACAACCAAATTACATATAAATCTAGGTATGAATCATCCATAACTTCACTAAATCACTAAGGCATTAATTCATCATTGAACTTACCATTTATAAGCTAATTCTTTACCATCATGCTATATCAAAATATGCACCAAATACCATATCCACTCATGCACATTAGCAACATTTAGCTAGCCATATCACATGGCTATTTACACATCTCAAATATGAGTCAAAATAACTAGCCTACACATGCCATATTTCAACTACGTTCACCAAAAGTACCAAAATAGAATGCCGATAGTGTGATTGAGATGCTGACGGTTCTCGAATCCGAGCTAGCTGTGCTGGCACTGCATAGCAGAGAAACAAATCACACAGTAAGCTTTATAAAGCTTAGTAAGTTCGTAACATAAAACATTATACTAAATCAACCATCACATAAATTATTTCATGAACACATATGTACCATACCATACAAGCTAATATGTTCATTTAACATTCCATAATCTCAATCATAATTTCATCAACCACATAGGTTCCGAACGTACCTTAGCCAACACTTAGTTTTTGATCACGTACTATTAAATACTCACTGATTTCTTTTCAATCGGCTTTCATAACTTCTTCGGTTCGTTCGCACACTCAGTGCCCAAATCATTAACCAAAGTTTAGTGAACATCGCACACTTAGTGCATCTATATCAAACTGATTTTATATCGGTATCGCACACATAGTGCCCACCATAAACTAAAGCTTATATTATTTCGCACACGCAGTGCTAATCATCTCGGTTACATCTCTGATCACGCACACTTAGTGCCACGTAACGTCGAGCTCTCACATAGCATTCATAATTCATTTATACCATGCCACTCATTTCAAACATTAAACGTAACTAAATATAGTACATGTAATATGTTCGAACTTACCTCGGACGTCAAACTATCGAAACGGTCGATTAATCGAGCACTTTATCTTTGCATCGTTCTCGATCAGAACTTCTTCTTTCTTGGTCTATACACATTTAAATTAAATCCATTCAATCACCAAATCATTCATTTTAGTCCAAACACACATATTTAGGGCGTTTTACAAAATAGCCATCACATTTTTACATTTTGACACTTTAGTCCCTATTTCACTAAATCATCAAATTCACATAATTTCACTTGGTTCAAGCCTAGCCGAATTCTCACCATACTTATACAAACCCACACATTTCATTTATTTCACCTTTTAATCCTTCAATTACTCATTTTCTTAATTAAGCCTAAAATACTCAATTTCACTAAAGATCCCAATACAAAATATGCTAACCCAACACCAATTTTCATATTTCACTATCAACTAGCACATAGCTCAAACATTCATCAATGGCTCATCACAAAAACATCATCAATTCACAAAATTGCAACATGGGTTAGCTAGAGTACGCAGCAACGATTACAAAAACGTAGAAATTAACAAAAATCGAGCTCAAACATACCTTGAATTAAGCTAAGTAAGTGTCGATTATCATGGAAGCTTAAACCTTTCTTTTTCTTTCTAAATTCGGTGGAACATGAAGAAGATGATAACTATTTCATGCTTTGCTTTGTTATATTAAACATAATTATTAAATTACAAGACTATCCTTTAGTATAAAATATATATAACATATGATATAAGGTCATTCTTGACCATTACCACCCACTTTCTTTATTAATGGGCTATTTGTAACATAAGGCCTCATCTTTATAAAGACAACAACACTTAGGTAATTAAAAATCAGCACATAGCTTTTACACTTTACGCAATTAAATCATTCTCTTAATTAAACACACAATCAATAAAATCTTCACATAGAATTTTCACACAGGCTATATCACATACTATTCACACAAAAAATGTCATTAAAATATTTTTACGACCTCGGATTTGTGGTCTCGAAACCACTGTTCCGACCAGGGTCTAAACCAGACTGTTACATGTTCTGGACGTTTGATCCATGCATGTGGGCATTTCCCAACTACAATTCGCTTGTACAGGTTGATGGGACTTGGCTATACAGAAAATATACTCAGATCTACTTATTACGGTTACTCAATATGGGAATCGAAACTTGCTCTCGATAGCGTTTGCCATTGTGGATAAGGAGAACATGGAATCATGAAAATTCTTCTTGACGAACTTGCAGACGTATGTTATTAGGGATGACAATATTTTCATCATATCCAATAGAGTGAAGGGAATAATTACCACAATTAGGTGTTTTAGTGTTCCATGGAGATCCATTTACTGCATCTGGCACAATGCGAATAACTTCTACCGAGACTACAAGAATGCAAACCGGTAGAAACAAGTTGTAAAAATGGGTAAAATTTAGCTTCAACATATGTTTTAACTGTTCCTAATCCTTCAACACATTATTTTGAGACTGCAACTTGTCTTTTCTTAATACATACATAACGTACGAGCTAGAGCCACACCTTTTCAACCAAAAGATGACCAGACTTGAGGGTGACATGCAAGGTGAAACAAATAATCCTTTTCGAGAGCAGTTGGGTACCATGGAGCCATGACAATGGACTCAAAAATTACGATAACAGTGCTCAATATGGTTATATAACCACGAACCTGGAAGAGGCGGTTAACTCCATGTTGAGGCGAACACGATATATTTTAATTCCTCTATTTTCTCAACTATGTTTTATAGGCTGACAACCTTGATTTCAAGAATGGGGCTGAAACATGTCAATTAGATGTAGGCGGGACACGTGTTTGTTGAAGACGTCATGAAAGTAATAGATGTGAACCGTCAGAGATCGAGGTTGATGAATGTAGAAATACATTCTCGACATTTAGAAACTTTTCGAGTTACAGAGTCCATCGGTCGTCGACCCAGTATCACACCTAGGTCCTACGGAGTTTATTTTCGAAACAGACGGTACAGTTGCAGAAAGTTCCAGTTACTTCGTTACGCCTGTGCGCATGTCATTGCAGCTTGTGCTCGTGTCTCGATCAATGCTAAACAATATATCGATTATGTGTACACTTTTGAGTGCACATGGAGTATTTGGGGAAATGAGTTCCCCGTCCTCCGTGATATGCCTACATGGGAAGTGCCTCTATCGACTTTCGAGCTTATCTCGGACAAAATGTTACGTAGGAAGCTGAAAGGTAGCCCACAAGTTATTCGGATTCGTAATGAAATGGACATGAGGAAGAAAATAGACGGCAAACTTTGTGGCGTGTGCAGAGTAGCTGGTCATAACCAGACTAAATTCCCGCATTGAACCTACCATATTGGATAACCATCGCGATTAAGTGGAATATGAATTAATGATACAAGCACGGATGGGGTGAAATTTATTAAATTCTATTCACTGAAGCTGTCAATTTTTAAGTTTGGGAAATCATCAGACTTGCGACAACTTTTTAGATGAGATCCATGCATTTCTTGGTTAAGATGTCTGTATAGTGTTCGAAGATTTATCTCTTAGCTTCGAAACGCACTTTAAATAGCTCAATTTTGAGTTCGGGAGCTCAAGTTATGACTGTTTTGGTGAAAACTGCTTGAGTAGAATTTTTGAATGGGATTATGACGAGAATTACAAGTTTCGAGCTTTTAATTTGAGTTTAAATCATAGTGATTTCGGGTTTTAGGATTAATTTTATTATATATGAGTCCAATATTATATTTATCATCATTTATCATTTTATTTTTTTATTATTCCTAATTTATTATTATTATTAAGTATTTTAAGTTATTTAGGAGTTTTATGTCATTAAGAAAGTTTAGTTTAAAAGTACTTCTTGTTTTGATTAATTAGAGCTCTAGTATACTTAAGAGTTTTATTTAGATTTATTTAGCTATCCTATATAAAGGCTTCTTCATTGTTCATTAATTAGACACGAATTGTTTTCATTAATAAAGTTTTTAACTATGGGAGTTTGTTTTTTAGTGTAAGATTTCTTTCTTGTGATTTTTAGAAGTAGTTTTCTTCTCGATTTTCTTCAAAGAGTTGTGGGAATTCATTCTTCACCCTTCAATTTGCCAAGGATTATTTCTTGGAGGGTTGATTAGAGTCATTAATTGAGTTTGTTGGGATTTATATCTCAAAAGGCTAAATTGAACATTTATCATTCTATTTATCATAGGCATCGATTTATTCAATCCGCTTTCACCTCATTTCGTATCAAATATACTCCATGTTTAAGCTTGAAATAAAATTTTTATTATTATGATGAAATTTTCATATTTATATTTCCGCATGTATATTGTTTAAAAAAAAACCATATTTATAGTTGTGATAAATATAAACTTGAAAATTAAGTAAAAAAAAGCCTAAAATTTACTATAATTAAATTAATTCAAGCTTGAAAATGTAGTAAATATAATGTTACACACCCTAAAATTGATGATTCGATAGTGTCATATTAAGGGTAAACTGTTGTGTGCTCGGCGTTGATGTTGAGGGTGCTCGCTACGATCATTATTTCACTCACCCAGAACATCATTTACAGCATCCATCAATAAAACTTGGGGTGTGCCAAACATACTCGAGAAATCATATGGTCCAAAGGTTTGCCCAGGAGGGTTGAGTACTAGGGTGGTATTGGGCTGAAGGTGTCAAATATCATCAATGACCTCGGATCCGGCTAATGTGAACTGAAACCAAGAATCTCCAACTAATATGCGTAGCCTGATGAGCTCAGAAAATAATTATCAACCCCCAAGTTCGAATGATAAGAACTACACCAGACTCTGTGTATAAAACCGCTCGGGTTTGGGCGCTAGCTCCAAATCGGGTGCAGGAGGCGGATGTGGCGGGCGGTGCTAGAGGTGCCCTAGTCATTACATGTGTGGAGGGAGTAGCATCATTCCCTCACCAAATAAAAAAGGTTCCCCATGTGCCATGTACTAGTGTTGATACTTCTTTGAGGGCCGCAAATCAAATGCATAATCCATTTGAGGTCTCCGCCCCATCCGATCATTCCAGAATACAATATATTCTTCATGCTCTAATGCCCAATTCTTGTCTTATTTCCCCATTTTGTTAATTAAGTGTAAAACCCCCAAACTCTGTGGAACATTTGGAATATGTTGGACGCACCTGAGCTGTCACAGTACGATCCTCATTTTACCACTCGACTGTTGAGAAATTTAGCAGGGGTGCGTTAATGCACCACAAGTTTGAGTGGATGTGAGTAAACAAGGGAATAATAGTCGCAATGTTTGGGAAGGAATATGACATCTAGATGAATTGCATAATTAATAGCATCATTATAGTAACACGAGTCAAATTAAACAAATAAAGTAATTACATGGAATGAATATTAGTATAAATTATCCTTTCCCCGGCTTGTGTCTCAATCATTTGTCGATAAATCAAAAGCGTGTATGACCTCCCGTTACCTGGAAAAAAACTCTATCTATGAAAAAAAGTAAACTTGTTAGAACAAATTTTCATAAAAAAAGAATAAAATTCTTGTTGTAATGGTTAAATTTTATCAAATATTCATAAGTGGGAAGACATATGTTTGGTGAGTAACTAATTCCAAAAATGGCATATGGTAAAGCGCCCAGGACTGTAGCAATACTAGGCACCCACCTATGTTCACGGCACGGAGCTTTGTTATCCGAAAAAGCTCGCGATACAATGTAGCTAGTACTGTTGAGCCCCAACTATACAAATGGGTAGCGTATAAATCAGATAATATGGGCAAATACATCAAGTGGACCTTGTTGTTATTTGCATTTGGCATGAGTACACCCCCTATCATATACATTATATATTCTCGAGTGGTGCACAACACCTCCCGTTCAGTGGTAATACTCGGTATATACTCAAAATTTTCCTTCAACCATTAATATCTTTAACTCATAAATTTATCGCCATCATCACCGAGTGAGTGTCCTAGTAAGTCATAGCAAAGGGCCGCCAGTTCGGACACTGTACTTACACCTGTGATCGCACTACCGTCAATTGGGAGCCCAAGTTGCAGTGCAACATCTTCTAAAGTGATGGTGCAATCCCCACACGAAAAATGAAATGTGTGGGTCTCCAGGTGCCACCGCTCGACCAAAGCCGATATCAAGTAGTACTTCGAATCAAACGTGCGAATCATTGTTGCTGATCCGAATCCAAATGCCTCTAAGTATGGCATAAGACGAGGATTCGGAAAATAGCCTACACTGTTGACACGACCCCTCAGTATGTGGTATGGACCATGACTATATTAAATTATCGTAATAGTTAATATATCCAAATTAAATAAAAATGACATGAAACTTCATAAGGGGACCCGTGAATAAAAAATAACAATTTTAGTATCTGATGTGTGATCCGTTTCTATAATCAAAGATGTCATTTCGATATCTGCAGTTTCAAATAAAAAAAATAATCATCGCCTGAACAAATAACGAAAATGATTTTTGTACTGTTTGTTAGTTTTTGAAGAGTTAATTATATTTTTACCCAGATAAACAAATCAATAACAACGTAATTTGGGATACACTAATCTAAGTCGATCATTTATTTTTTAGAAACCATCTCATTTATTTATTTTTTTTCATTTTTTATCCAATAACATTTTCTTTACAACGTAACAAATATTCAACATATTTGAAATGCAATAATTTGTAAAGCTAATTCAATTCAATTAATTAGTATTCAATCAATCTAACGTAAGAATATAAATTATTTTTCTTATAAAAAAAATAAAAGTATTCTGATAATTTCTCTACTTGAAGACAACTAATTTATGGCATATTTGGCCTTTTTTTCCACAATAATCCAGAAAAAAAAAATGGTCACCGTACAAATTTGTAGCAAACAACCCATTTTAGTATTTATTATTGTAGCAAACGACCCATTTTGGCAATTAATTTGTAGGGAACCTAGTGTGGCATTTAATTATTATTTTTAATTATTGTGGTAAACTTAAATAAATAATAAAAATTACAAATCCAACTAATGTGAATTACAAGACCACAAAATAGAACAAATAATATGAATTACAAAACCTTAAATAAGTAAATAATAATTACAAAACAAAAATGTACCTTTAAAATAATATTTGCTACTGCCACCTCCTTTCCTTCTAAAACCATAAAATCAAGCAAATCATAAGTACTAAAAAACATTAAACAAATAAATTAGAATCACAAAAAAAAAATTCCTTTAAAAAAAACTGTTGTTGCCTCTTTTCACCTTAAACCCTAAATGAAACATATAATAAATATTAAAACAACATTAAAATATGTAGCCTCCTCCCTTTAAAATCCTAATCTAACAAAAAAAATTATATAAATAACACGTAACCTTTCAAAACCCATATTCTCTTCTCTTCTTTGTTGTTTCTTCCCCTTCTTCTCCTTAATTGTTGCTTTTTTTATTTCTTCAGTTGAAGGGACCATGACCCTCTTATAAAGAAAACATTTTTAACACCCGTGAGGCCTAAATCAGCCAGTTCAGGCTGTCAGATTGTGTGACTGCGTGATCACCTCTAGAGTGGTGACGCTTGTCAGGGTGTCCCCACTGGTGCCGCTTGTCAAGTCCCTTCCTCCAACCATTAAAAATTATTTTTCTCAACCCATATTTGAATGTTATAACCCATAATTTTCCCAATCGGTGTTGCCTATCGACTACACTTCACCCATAAAAAACTAATTTTTTTGTATAACAGACTAATGATTGGGGTTAGAAAACAAGGGTGGTGTCGCCTCTCCACCACCCACACCATACCATTTTCATAAATAATGGGTGTGGGATACCATTTTGGTAATTTTTATTAATTTTGTATTATACAAGTAAAAGAGCCTAAAGAAAACAAAAGTAAGCCGAGTCTC
Organism: Gossypium australe; assembly: GCA_005393395.2. Lineage (NCBI taxonomy): Eukaryota > Viridiplantae > Streptophyta > Magnoliopsida > Malvales > Malvaceae > Gossypium > Gossypium australe. The sequence goes on along the minus strand of CM016624.1, from coordinate 127,767,406 downwards.
TTCGAATGTCGCTCCCGCATCCTAACTTGATAGGTTATTTGAAAGGATGAAAAATTAAGGGGGTGAGCTATGGTGCTCAGTGTGAATTCATTTACAATAAAACCAATATAAACCGCTAATAAGATATATAATAAATGACATTGCTCATAATTAACATAGATAGCAATTTAATTCAAAGCACGGTACTTCAATGCCACCAACATTTAAGTATCATAACTTACAGTTTCATATATCAAATAATTAATTCTCATATTTTCTCATTAATATGACATTCATACATTCATGAATGTATATAACCACTCATATGCACATAAATCTCATAACATAGCTTTTGTCATGTATGGTCTTGATATCAAAGACGCTATTCAATTTCAATTTCAATTTCATATGAAATAATCTTACCCTACTGTTGCACACCATAATGGGAGTTCCCCAGAACTCCCTTCTCCAATCACACGGGGTTATGGATATTCACCACCAATAATTTGCAGCTTTTACTGCCAATGGCTGTGTATACATAGCAAACTAATGTAGTTGGAATCTGCTTTAGTTGTGGGTACACAACACACAATTAAATGCAGATAAAATCTACCAATGGCTGTAGAAGGATAATATATTCACAGATAAAAGCTATCAGGGGGTTATGGTTACACGGCAAAATGAACACAATTGGAGTCTCGATTTTGATGCAATCATGGCCAAAGCTGCTGCTACCGAACCTATTGAACTTTCCATAGGGCCGATCACTCGAGCACGAGCCAGGAAATTCCAAAAAGCCATTTCGTACTACATTGACCAAATTTGGTGAGAAGAAGTTGCGGGTCTCATCGATCAGTCATGGACTTCTACTTCATGCGTTCCATGCAGCTTGCTTCAAGCTGAACTTTAACTTTCCTTTTTTTTAGCTACATTCGGTTGCTGGAATAAAAACATTAATTATGTTTAGTTATGTTAGTTATTATGGTTTGAGTCTTTAATTTGTGTCATAAATTCAGTAGAGTTTAAATATGCATTAATCTGAACATTTTTATGTGTCTTGAGTTTATTAATTGTGTTTTATTTAGTACAACAATTTAATGTCTCTTAAGTCTATTAAATATGTTCTAATTAGTACAACCTTTTAATGTGTCTTAGATTCAGACATCTTAATTGTGTCCAAAGTTTAGACAAATTAAATGATGTTTAGTTTGGGTCTTATTACTGAATTAAGTTGAATTTAATTGTGTTTGAAGGGTGTTCACACTAGCTGATCAGCAAGCTAAATGCAATGGACTACATTAAAGGAAGGAATGCATGTGGACTTGCATTCAAGACAAAGGTTGCTGATTACTCTCCTCCAAGTGCCTTTTCTTGGAAAGCAATGGCCTTAAGCATTTTCACACTAGACCATTCAGCTTACAACTAAGTTCACACCATGGAGGCTAATCAAATTCACCTGTTCACACCAAGGAGGCTGTTCATGTGCCACAACTGCATTAAGGTGGCTGCTGCACATTTGGCTTCCCTGTGTTCACATTTCTTTGGCTGATCAACTACTTGCAAGATTCAGCTCAGCTAATTAAGTCTACATGGTTGACTGGCTAGGAATGTTAACAACTTGTCCATTGGCGTCACCTGGGTCTAGGAATTTCCAAAAGATATAATGATCATTTCAATAGCCATTTCAGCTCATTTAAAGCTTAATTGAGCTTATCACATTCTGTCCGTTCGGCTGGAGCTTATACAACCTATAAATATTTGGCCTATTTAATTTTGTAGGGACTTTTGATCATTTTATGAACTTTATCATATTGGTGAGTGTTCAACTTCCTTTGTTCTTTCTTGACTCTATTTACTTATCAAGACTTTCTTGTGGCGTCAATCATATCACTTTTCCAAAGCGTGGTGTTTAACTTTATATCGTTGGTTCCTATCTTTCATAGATAGTGGGTCACGATTAACTATCATCTCCATTCTTGAGCTACTATAAGATTTTGGGTCAATATTGTATATGATATTGGTTCTATCATTAGCCTAAAAATCAAAACCTATCTTTACATCTTATACACTTAAACCTTTTCTTGTTTCCAGCCAACTTGTTCTTTTACAACCTAATTTTAAAACTTCAATTGATACTTCTTAATTTTATGATCGGGTAAACAAGCGACTCGAATCAAATCACGAGAACGAGTTCGTATCATTTGGTATCAGAGCTAACTTAAAATTAAGTAAGTATCGACGCTTTTAGCATTTCTAGGTTGTAATTAGTTAAAAAAAAAGAGAAGCTAGCTTATAAGAGTTCTTACTGCCCGATTCTACTTCATTTTCCATATAACCAAATTCGGCCACACTTTAAGCCATTTCAATTTGTTTCTAGCCTATCTTTTTGTCCCAACAACTACTCCCACCATTACATTAAATTTTGAAGCCGAATCCACATAGATTGCTGATTCGTCTAAGGAAGTCAATTGAGAACTTAGATAAGCGAACTTGAGTGGAAAGAGGCAAGAGAGCGGTGAGATCATTAGAGCGGTTAAAAGCCAATAGAGTGCAAATTTTCTTTTTGAAAGAATTTTTGAGGTTTTTTGTGAGTAAAATATTATGTCAAGAAGTCTGGAAAGAAATCCTGTGGAAGGCGGAGGCTTACGTCCCGTTCGAAATGTTGCTACCAGTGGAGGAGTGCCCGATTTAACGCTTCAAGCACTCATGCGTGAGTTTGACTGAATGTTTGATCGAAAATTAGAGCCCATACAAGAACGATTGGATCAAGTCAAAGAGAGGGGCCGGCGAGAAAGAACTCCCCAAAGTACAAAAAGGGGGCGAGGCCGAACGAGGCTCAATTAAGACGATATTTATGATCTTAGTGACGTGGAGAGCGATCAAGGGTCGAACCTAAGTGAACGATAGAGAGGCCATAGAATTAGAAGCCTTAGAGAGAGAGAACGTGTAGATGATGATCTCAAAAACATCAAGATGGCAATTCTCCCATTTTAAGGGAAAATCGACTTAGAG